>JACXGI010007412.1:0-11503 GCA_016801175.1 Esox masquinongy
GGCGGTTAGCGGCGTGCCTGTCGTCGGGCGGTTAGCGGCGTGCCTGTCGTTGGGTGGTTAACGGTGCGTCTGTCCATCCAGGTGCAGCCCCTAAGCCAGTGGCTCCAGTTGACCCGTGGGGCCCTCCCTCTTCCTCTGTTCACCCCATAAAGGGCAGTGATCCCTGGGGAGCCAACACTGCTCCAGTCCCGGATCCCTGGGGCTCTGGAGGAACACACCCCAAGAATTCTAACACAGGTAAACACTTAGCACACACACACACACACATCATAACCCATGCCTCCAGATTGTCTACAGATTCAAACATGCAGTCATAACTGGTGTGTATTCTCCTCCAATCAGGTGGCTTTGACCTTTTCAGTTCGTCCAATGGTACGTCTAGAGAAGACCTGTCAGACTTTGACCTGTGCCGATCCTCTGTCCCATCTGGTACTAACAATGTTTCTCCTTGTCTCTAACACAGTCCTTGTTTAGCCATATGTAGTCTTTATGTAGTCCTATGTATCCATATTAGCTAAGGAGTAGCCCTTATGTAGACGTGAGGTAACCTTTCTGTAAGTAGTCCCTAAAATGTTTCTCATATAGCCTTTTGTTTCTATAATAATCTCTTATGCAGCCTGGTGTCTCTATAACGTCTCTTATGCAGCCTGGTGTCTCTATAACGTCTCTTATGCAGCCTGGTGTCTCTATAACGTCTCTTATGCAGCCTGGTGTCTCTATAACGTCTCTTATGCAGCCTGGTGTCTCTATAACGTCTCCCATTTTCGTACACGCATTTTCTTGGTATATGTAGTTCTATGCTATGTCTGCTGTGTCTTTAAGTTATGTCAGTTTGTCTGTGTCAGTAACTCATGTCTGTGTCGTCCAGGTGACGGGCGTGGCCTGACTAGCACTGGTGTAGTCGACCTGTTTGACCCCGTGCCCAGCAGGAAGACACCCGAGTCCTTCCTGGGTCCCAACGCGGCGCTGGTCAACCTGGACTCCCTGGTCACAAAGCCACCCCAGCCCGCTCCTATTGTTAACCCCTTCCTGGCTGCTGGAGGTACGTGCGTGCACACGCATGCGCGCGCACGCGCAGACACTACACGGACACACGGACACACGCACGCACGCACACACAGATGTAACCCTGACGTCTCCTCCGTGGGGGGGCTCTGTGTCTCTGCAGGAGCTGTCCCGGTGGTGGCCCCCCAGGTCAACCCGTTCCAGCTGGGGCAGCCCGCCCCCCCCACCCTCAACCAGATGCGGGTCAGTCCCATGCCCGGCTTGGGCGGTGGGTTCGGCAGCATGCCCTCCATGGCCGAGCCCATGCCCCTGTCCTCCATGCCCCCCCAGACCGGCCTGGCCCCCATGGGCCGCATGGTGCCCGGGATAGGGGGCATGGGCATGGTCGGCATGGCTGGCGTCCCGTCCTCGATGCCTCAGCCGCTGCTCAGCTCGGCCGTGCCCCCCACCGCGGGCACCCAGCCCCCCGGGACCACCAACCCGTTCCTGTTGTGAGACACCCTCAACGTCCACCCTACCAAACGACACCCTGGGAATCCCCCTCCACCCTCTCCCACACCCCCTTTTCTGACATGAAAAAAATAAACTCGGGCGTGTTTTAGGAAAGACCCTCTCCTCACTCTTCTCCCCGTTCTAGAGTTCCAATGTCAGGTTTCATGTTAGCACACCTTAGCAGTGACAGGTTTCCAAGTTTAGATCAGACTTTCCCTCTCCCCTTTAACTCCCTCCCTCTCTGTGTCTGTCTCTCTGTGTCTGTCTCTCTGTGTCTGTCTCTCTGTGTCTGTCTCTCTGTGTCTGTCTCTCTGTGTCTGTCTCTCTGTGTCTGTCTCTCTGTGTCTGTGTGTCTGTCTGTATGCTAAACAGGGATATGACACATGCTGTTTTAGCTGTGACTGTTGCTTCACCGTTAACCCTTAGCTGGAGAGAGATACCGGACACTCCAGTGTTTAACGCCAGTCCACTCTCTTACCCGGCCACAACTTTGACCCTGACCTCATGACCCTAGCACACGGCAACTTCACCATCTCTCTCTTAGGTCATGATTAACTTTGGGCTAACCCGAGGTCAACGTGTATGAACTTTAACCTTAAAGTCAGCGGATATCCGAACGTCAATCCCTGAGGTCAACATGTAGATGAACTTTAACCCAGAAGAAGACAGGGTGTGTCTCTGTGGGAGGGGGTTTGGGAGCGACAGACACTAGGGCCGTGTCAGTTGTTCTGGACATGGGAAACTATAAAAGGGACAGAGCTGTGTCCAGATTGACACCCTATTCCCTTCGTAGTGCACTTAGTGCTCCAGTCACGGGTCACTGTGATGGGGTTAGGGAACATTTCAGAGTGACACTGACCCCAGATGGACTGACCTCACTGTGAGCTCATCAGACGTATGTGGTCCAGCCTAGACCTCTCACAGACCTGTAGAAACAGGAATCTAGGGATGCCTGCCTGCCTCCTCCAACCTGCTCTTCTCTTCTGGTGGTCATGGGGGTTTCTGGGTAATGTAGTCCAGAGAGGTCAAAGGGAAATAAGATGTTGAAGAAACTGTGTATAACCACAGATCTAGAATCAGATTCCCTGGCCTCAGCCCTAACTTGCGAAATTAGAGAGACAAGCTAACATCTGAGTCCAGACCTGTGGTTAATAGGTCTAAATCTCACTGTTATAATCACCATTATTATTATTATTATTATTATTATTATTATGATATTACTACTACTCTGTAATCACTGTTCATATCGGCTGTCTGTAGCCTCTATCTCTAAGTGTACTTTAACTAATCCCCCGGCCCTCGACACACAACTGCACTATCTCTCAAACTCCATCTCTGAGGTCACATGAGTGGCACAGTTTGGAATGGACAAATTTAGCTGAAATTGGATTAGCCGTAATCTACCTGAAAGATCATTAGCACACACACACACACATACACACACGGCTGTGTGTCTAGGCCGGTGGGAGTAGATACCACTTCACTAACAGGGAGCCACACATGGGTAGTGGGACACATGACCTACAAGCTGTTACTGTTGTGTATGAGTTTTATTACTAATACGTGTAAATCCGTAGTGACGCCTTCAGGTGTTTTCTGGGCCGTTGACTAGCTAACCCATGTATCATCCCTCCTCATCCATCTGGTTGGTATATAATATAGTTCTACACTACGAGCACAGGGAGGGTCTCTCGCTCTGTTACCAAACTCACAAGGGTTTCATTTGTCAGGAGATTCTGCCTGTGCTTGTGCTTTAATGACCTGTTGTCGTCACACAGTTGAAACACTAGATTGGAAATTCTCAAGGAGGGATTTAAGGCCAGGAGTTTTGGTCAGGGAGTTGGTCAACCATGGAATACCAGTGCTGTGATAGAATCAGTACGTCGTGGTTCTCAACTTACTGTTACGATGTACAGAATTGGAATACTCATGGAGCGATTTCAGATGTGGTCTGGCATCGTCACTAAATTAGCTGCAGTCAGCTAAATTATGTTACATTTCTTGTTCAGGAATTGAGGAAGCTATGCCAGACCTTGTAGTAAAGATCACCAAAGTACCAGGGTGTGTACTCTGATCTCCTGGGGTCATGACCTCCATGGGGCCCCTCCATTAGGTTTTGATTACATTACACTGGCTGCAGTCAGCTGATAAGACTTGTAGCTTTCCAAGACAACTAAAGAAAGACATTTATGTTCTGTTCACATATTTTAAAGGATGCTTATATAGAAAATAAGTACAAAACCTTTATAAAACTGCATTTGTAATTACATTACTGTTTGAGCTTTATGATAATTTGATTCCAGAATATGGCTGAACTTTTATTCCAGAATGATATATCACATGGCTGAACTTTTGTTTGCCTTCGTAAGGAAAGGAAATGCATTACTACTGACCTGTATTCTAATTAGACTGGTTTGGAATTCTCCCTGAACAAAATGGCTGCCATTTTGACCCGTGATGACCATTTCAGAAATATAATAGGATCTCTATGGTTACCATCGGGTAACGTGTAGTTGCTCCTTCAGTGACCTCTGCTCCAGGACTCGGTGTTGGGGTTTTTCTTTTCCGTTTGTTCTAATCACTGCCAATGTTATGCCTGTGGAAAAGGCGTTGTTGTAGTAGTAATAATAGTAGTGAGCTAGCGCCCTCCCCTGGTCCGGACTGGTATTACAGCGGAGTCCATGGAACCTTTTTACTCAGGCACTGGGAGGGGCAGGCCAAAACCGGGTGGTTATTTTTGCGTGGAACCCACCCCCACTTTACAGACCAGCAACATGTATGAGTCTTATTATGCAAAAATTGGATTTAAAAAAAGGAAATATTCACAATTTGCTCTTTGTTTTTGATGCTGATATCTAGCACTGTCTGTTGCTCTCCGTTAGCATGTGTACTAGGCTTCACAGATGACTAACATCATGACACCGATTCCTTTCCTGTTTTCCACGTTATTATTTTTACCGTGTTCTTACCGTGACTGTCTTTTTATTTACCATTACATTGTATCTGGACGCAAGCAGATTGTGTGTGGGGTGTTCCCCTGGTTGGCATTATAACTGTAAAATAATTTATCATTTGTACTATTGTAACATATTGATCTGACCGTATCGTTATTCATTCCTTCCTGGGTTTTGTAGGTGGTCACATGACCAGCGTGGTATTTTAATGGGATCTAAACCGCGGCACAACAGCGTCACCTGAAGATGCTGTGCCAATAAAATGTATCACTCAGACACACCTTTCTCCGTGTGTGTGTGTAATACTGAACAGAATCTGGGATTCATTCAAACCTGCCAAAGCAGTGTCTTAAGATACTCAGCCCCTCCACACTATTGTAAATCAGAAAAGTCAAAAAATACCTTTGAGGGATGGTCGCCCTCATAGTAGTTGAGGGTTTTTATGAAATATACAAGATCAGTCTGGGAGTAGTTGTAGGTTTTCTAACAGTATCCAAGACCAGTCTGTGACTTAATTTGACCAGTGCATAAAGAGCTACTGTAATGTGGGTGTGATTGATTTCCAGCCTCAGAGCTCAAATCAATTTGATCGCAGGTTATAGCATTGCAGCAATGATCCCAATCACATTGTTCATATGGTGGCACAAGAAGGATTTCCTTTTAACAAGTGAAATACCTCTAGCTTTTGATTGGACTTTTACATACATTAAGAACAAACATCACACTCTCATACACCAAACACCTCACGGTGAAACATTTATCAATATAAAAACACAATCGACAGACTGATTGTATTATATAGAATCAACAATAGCTGGAGGTTGTGTCTAGTAGCCTTTACAGGCTTTCCTGCCCTGTATACTGTTCGACCGACCAAAACCTTCACTTGGAAACACCTGCACTGACATGAACTCCTTAAAGGGCTCAATTACTCTCATCCGCAGCCGGCTCAAAAGAGATTAACAGCATGTGGTCATTACTCAGCCTTTACAGGTCATATACTTAATAGGATAGGTCATTGAATGGGCGAACCCTGGAAGCGGAATCAGCCTCAGGTAACCTGCAGTGGGTCACTGGTTTGTGACTACATTTCAGAAATGTTTCACATCTTATAAATGTCTTTGTGTGTGTGTCCATCACATGCTTAATGTCTGGTTTCCCGGTCCAAAGCCAGCAGCAACAGGGTGGGTGTGTGTGGTCTCGGTGGCTGTAGTGTCATAACCCAGTCTCTTCATGTCCTTCGTCACAATGTTGAATGAGAGGGTGACAAAGCCCTGAGAACTCACTCTGGTCACTGATGGAGAGAGATGGAAGGAGAGAGACAAATGAAGGTTAGTAGAGATACACATACACACGTTGTTCAATCATTCCATCTATAAACGCCTCACGTGCATCAACGAACCTTAATGCTCCCAGACTTGTCACACTGCAAATCCCTCCGCTGCCTTCAACTGATTGGTTAACACAAGCATTCTAACACACCCGGGTCTTTTGGAAGATGAGTGAATGTCAAGATATTTACTAAATACAGTCTTACTTTCCCTGTTATCAGTGGATTATTTCTGAGTAAATATTCTACATTCTGGTTGTTTTTGCATTTCACCATTTTTCCCATGAAGAATTTTAGAATTTCTTCGAAAAAGATCTGTGCTGAGTTTAGGTTTACCCCAACTTGGCGTTTTGACAACACTGTAAATCTTGTCAGGACAAGTTGACGCTTGTCAACATTTCTGCTTACATTATATTTGGTTATATTTAGCCAATACTGATAAGTCAATTTTTCCTGTAGATGTTTACACAATTACGAAAATGGCGAGCTGGGTTAAGCCGAAACGAAACACAGACCTAATTTGAAGTGATTCACAAAATTACCTACGGACAAATGAATGGAGTAAGAACCATCTAACATCACATAAGCTTGTCTTGTCCAATGACTCTGTCAAGTGGAGTAATTCATTGTTATGTGGGTGATGTGTTTTGTAGGCACACGGCCATAGCTAAATTATTAAGTCCAGGTCACACAGCAAAATATTTAGGCCAACGTTAGAAACGGCAGCAATGTAGCACGGTGACTTTAAGGTTGAACTCAGAAGACTTGAACCTGCCCGTAGCGCTGAGCCCATTAATGTATCTCTGAACCGACCTTGTTCCAAACATAGATAATAGAACAGTAGATGGGCTTATGTCATAGAGCCCCTATAAATCAGAATGGAGAAATTTGACAGCCATCTTACCTGGGACCTGTTCTAAACAATCTACAATACAAACACATGGTAGTGGCATTTTAGTTCTAATAACAGTTACATTTCCTTAATAATATATAAATATCCACTGTCATGCATAACAATGCATAAAACGGCTGTACTTTTCAGAATATTAACAAAAATTAATTTGAAATAGTTATAAATAATTTATTAATTTAAGATTACAAAATGGCAATGGTCTAATGTAGGAAGATATAAGGATAGTACTTTAAATACGGTGCAAATGTATATTTCTTCATTTCCAAAGAAAACAATTAACTGATTTAAAATTATAATACATGTATTTGTATTTACATAAATTATAATTTCATTTCATTGTAGAAATCACGATTTTAGTAACAGTAAGCTAAACGGAGCAAGCTAGCTCACTGAATTTGGTATGCAAACAGTAGCATAGCAATCGGAGGACAGTTATGAGTAACAAGGTACTTTGTGGAAAAAGGTTACCCAACATTGCCATCTGCTGATTATATACATGAATTACGTTTTTTTGACGAAAACGCGTTATTTCACATACGTTGTGTGCAACATTAATTCATACTTTACTGTAGCAAGCTATCTGAGACCGTTTATTTAAAAAACAAAGGTAATTCTGATACTGTAAAGTTACTGTGGAACCATTGGCGAACATGTCTGTATGTCAGACACTGAACATTGTGGAAGGTTTTTTTTTTGTTTTGTTTTATTTGTATTTTGCATTTTGTATTTTTTTTCTATTTTGTGTTATACTCTGTTTTTTCTTGTGATATGGATCCCCCTGGGTCTGAAATAATAAAGTGGAAGGTTACGCAGCATGATGCGACATAACTATATGTCCCATCTATGCTTTATATCTATGGTTCCAAATCTCAATTAGGGGGCACACCGCCACACCTACCTTCCCGTCCGTCTCCCTGGGCAACCACTTTAGGATCAGTGAACTCTGGACGTCGACCCAACAGCCAACTGGAGAAAACGCACACTTAGCGCGACACACTAACAACATGTCTTATTTTTAAGACAATTTTCCATTATTGACAATAATACGCAAGTAATTTCCATGTTATATCAACTTGGAAAATGTTGGTCCTGAAATTATAGTAAAACAAGTACACACTACAATACCTTGTGAATTTCTGTAGTCTGGACGTAGACTCAGGAACAAACATGGGGATTGTTCTGGTGTGTCTGGAAAGGAGATCCTTAATTAGAGGAGAGGAGGAGGCGTGGAGAGCAGGGATGAGGACAAGATCAGAGGTACATACTGTCCAGGTGTAATAGGAATGTGTGATGCTCCATATCCTCTAACCACATCGTTACCAAACGTATCCGGCCCATACACACTCACCACGATCTGAGGCCCTGAGGAAACGCACAGAAAATTGTATCAGTGATTTGGAAAGCGGTGATATAGCTGGAGGTTTATGCGCACGTTTTAGATTCCTGGTAGGGACCAAAAATCCCCACAAAAATAATAAAACAAGCAACATTTGACATTTTAGCAGTACACACGAGGACTACCAAAATCCCGACAAAGTAGGCAACCGTGTCTCACAGCCTAACGGGTTGGTGCTCTTGAAGGTGATCTCCAGGGGAAAGTTCCAAACCAGTCTGTGAGGGGAGTCTCTTCCTTTAGACGTTATCTGAGATATACCCTCTTCCAAGCCCTAGGAGGAAAGAAATACCTCAATGTCCAAGGCGAGGGGTGTTGGATATTTGAAAGACATGAATGCACATGCGACTATTTGAGAAGCAGACGTTTGCTACAATAGTTAGCTTGTATAGTCGTTGCTGGTTGCAAGCTAGCAGGACACGGTTGTTATCCACAATCGGAAAGTAACGACGTGCTTATATGAATTGCGTGTGAGCATGAGGTGTGACTCACCGATGTGGGAGCCCAATCGTGGCCGTAGACGAAGCAATATTTACAGTACAGGTCGTCATACTCTGGAAACTGAAAACACAAACCACAACAGTGGAAACAGCGAAATTTTACTCAAGCAGATGAACACCTCAGTTGTATAATAGCAAACGCTACATATTTATGTTTACTAGACCAAGAAGCTACAAAATAATCTGTTGTAGCCATAATGTAACGTTCATCATGGGGTAACGTCAGGCAGGCTAACTCACAGGGCTAACTGTAGCCAGTGATGTTACTTACGTTTGCCCCCTCTATCTGGCCGTTTATCATCAACAGAAACACGGATGGGCTATTGGCAGTCATCCCGCTTTTTGAAAGAAGAGCTGGATATTAAACAGAATCCGACGTGTCTCGTCGGTCTGAACCGCAAAGCTAACTGCTACAGTACAGTGGCTAGCTAAATATTTGGTTGTCAAGACGCTTTACCTACGACTCGGCGTGAGGACCAAAATTGGGTCCAGTCAGTTGAGTTTAGTAAACGCGTTTAGCAACCAACTGTCCGGTAGGTGGTACCCTACGTCACTAAAATAACCGCTTTCCCTGTGGGATTTATTCAAGTCCTTTCTTGACTCTGAGACTCACTAAAATTCATCCTCACACCACCCAGTGCCATGACACTAATCATAGACGCAACCATTGAGGATGGGAGCTCAGCTCTGCCGGTAGTTTTAGAGAATAATTCAAAAACCTAGGGGCCGTCATTGCCGCCATCTCACAAAATCAGTTTTCAAGAAGGCAGCACCCCAACGTATGTACTCTTTAAGGCTGCTGAACAAAAAATCTGCCTGTCTATCCTGACCCAGCCCCACACCCAAATCTAGAGTCCATCCTCACCTCTTCAATCACAATCAAATTCAAAGTGAGCATGTATTTTCCGAGAAACAACATTTCTCAGTTTCAACATTTGATATGTTGTCTTGATACTATTGTCTATTGAAAATTGTTCCGGTTCTACGGACACAGATTAAGCCTAGTCCTAGTCTAAAAAATCAAGCTCAATGGAGAATCTCTATTGAGCTGGATTTTTTAGTCCAGAACTAGGTGTAATCCTATACACAGTTCCAACACCGTCATCAAGTTAACAGATGACACCACGGTGGTAGGACTGATCAATGACAACGATGAGTCAGCCTGCAGGGAAGAGGTCATGTGCCTGGCGGCATGGTGCACTGATAACAACCTGGCCCTCTACGCAAAGAAAACCAAGGAGCTCATTGTGGATTACAGGAAGTCTACAGGCTGCAGTCATGCCCCAGTTCTCATCGATGGCACTGAGGTGTAGCGTGTGTCCAGCTTCAAATTCCTGGGTGTTCACATTTCCGAGGACCTCTCCTGGTACCTCAACACCTCAGTCCTGGTCAAAAAGGTGCAGCAGCGTCTGTCCTTTTTTCGGAGGCTGAAGAAGGCCCGCCTGTCCTCCAAGATCCTTGTGAACTTCAACCACTGCACAATTGAGAGTATTCTGACAAACTGCACCACAGTGTGGTTTGGTGGTTGCTCCGTGGCCGACAGAAAGGCCCTGCAATGGGTGGTGAAAACCACCCAGCACATCACTGGTACCCAGCTCCCAGCCATTGTAGACCTCCAGCGCAAGCGGTGTCTGTGCAGGGCGCGTGGCATCATCAGGGACCCTTCACATCCATGCCACAGACTGTTTCTCTTTGTTCCTGCACCAACAGGCTCAGGAACAGTTTATTTACATCTACTGTAATCCTGCTGAACTCTGTGACCCATCCCATCACTAACCACACCCACCCGCCCATCACTAACCACACCCACCCGCCCATCACTAACCGCACCCCCCCGCCCATCACTAACCACACCCACCCGCCCATCACTAACCACACCCACCTGCCCACCGCTTAGTCCTGCCTCTCAGGGACCTTGTTGTACTACTCCCTTGTACCACTGAACTCTGACACTGCCTTGTAAAGTCTGATAAGGAAGTTTTCAGTTGTTACATGTACCATGCACCTTCAGTTTGCCTGCACTGCACATTTAGAATTGCCTTTGTACTTGCATTTTTCGTTTTTTGCATGCACATGTCTACCTCGGGAACCTCATTGCTGCTATCTCTGCATTTCAGCTGCACATACTACCTTACACCTCCAATTTGCTCAATTGCATGGTCAGAATTGCCATTTGTACTTGCATTTGCCTCCAATATCCATTCCCCACGTGTACATGCATTATACTTAATGCTTGTACATTTTCTGCCCTCCCTATTTGCCTTCATTGTATATCAATATATTCCACTTGTAACATACACTATACTTAATACTTGTAGATTTGCCACCCTCTTCTATTTGCACTTCTGGTTAGATGCTAAGTGCATTTCGTTGTACTGTATGTGTACTGTTCAATGACAATAACGTTTAATCTAATCTGATCTGTGAACACGAAACCGGCCTATTGGGTTAAAATGATTGGCATTACATTTTACACAGTGTCCCAACTTTTTTGGAAACAGGGTTGCAGATATGTTCCTTATGTCTCACCCCCAGTGATTCATAATGGCCTGGGTTCTAGATGTTCTGTTTTAGATATGTTCCCCTTGTCTCACCCCCAGATTCGTAATGACTTCTGTTGGTGCACAATGTTAGTGGTTTTTGTCACAGGAGCATAGACAATACCTGTAAAGACACAGTCAAGCAATTTGTTTGTCTTTGTGAGTCTGTGTGGATTTATGTGTGTGTCTTTGTCCTTGTATGTGTACACATTTTTACATCCTGGTGGGTTCCAAAAGCTCCCAAGAAACTATTAAAACTGTGTCCTTCTGGGGACACAGGGAGAACAATACGTTTGAGTTTATGGTTTGAGGAAAATATTTTTGGGTCCATACACAAGAAAATCAAATCTGTGTGTGTCTGATGCATGAGTGTGTG
>JACXGI010007412.1:11603-31231 GCA_016801175.1 Esox masquinongy
GTGTGTGTGTGTGTGTGTGTGTGTGTGTGTGTGTGTGTGTGTGTGTGTGTGTGTGTGTGTGTGTGTGTGTGATGCATGAGTGTGTGTGTGTGATGCATGAGTGTGTGCTTGTCTGATGCATAAGTGTTTAATGACCATATATGCATAAATATTGCAATAGTCTGTTTGCGCTCTCTTAACCAAAAGACCTCCATAATCTGTAATGCTTTCTTCCTGCCACCAGAGGATAGTGTCTTGCTATCAGTTAGTCTAAACTCTTTCCCCATTACCCTGTTTCCTCTATGGTGTCTTGGCAGGCAGCGCCTCCTGTTTGTTCCTCTGTGTTGGACTCGGTACATTTTGCTTCAAATTAAAGTCTGTATAACTATGCATGATGTATTCATTGCCCCTTCCCTCTTATTTTCTCCCTCGCTTGTTTAAATCATTTCAAAAGGCTTTTTCTCTCTGGCTCTCTCTAACACTCGAATCTCAATTTAAAAGACTTCATTGATACAGGGAAACATTTGTTTGCATTGCTGAAGCAGATGGAAAATACATCTATATATATTTCTCCAAATTTATCAAAAAATCAAGGGAACACTTAAATCACACACCGGGTCTTGATGAACAAAATACAGCTCTGGAAAAAATTAATAGACCACTGAGCCTTTTTCTTTCCTTTCCAAAAAAGTCGAAAAGGAAGGTTTTGTGTGAGGAACAGAAGGGTAAAATTAAGAGACCACTGCAAATTGAACGCTTCTGTTCCTCAGTCAAAACTTTCCTTTTCAACTTTTTTGGAAAGGAAAGAAAAAGGTGCAGTGGTCTCTTCATTTTTTCCAGAGCTGTATATTAAAGATCAAAATCTTTACTGTACATTGTGTAATTCCTTGAGTACAAAATGACGTAACAATGGTCAATGGAAACCAAAATCATCAACCAATTGATGGCTGGATTAAAACCGAAAATCAAAGTAAACAACTAAAATCACAGACAGCTCTGGACAGTCTTTGGCGCTACATGGTAGTGTTGGATGCACCAAAACATAATGTCCCAGAGGTTCTCAATTGGATTCTGGCCTGGGGAACATGAGGGCCAGTCAATGGCATCAATGCCTTTGTCATCCAGGAACTGCCTACACACACTGGCCACATGAAGCCAGACATTGTCCTGCACCAGGAGGAACCCAGGGTACACTGCACCAGCGTATGGACTGACTATGTGTCTGAGGATTTCATCCCGGTTCCTAACAGCAGTCAGGCTACCGTTGGCTAGCACGTGAAGGTCTCTGCGACCCTCCAGTGATATGCCTCCCCAGACCATCACTGACCCACCACCATACCCATCATGCTGGATTATGTTGCAGGCAGCATAACGTTCACCACAACGTCTCCAGACTCTGTCACGTGCTTAGTGTGAACCTGCTCTCATCTGTGAAGATAACGGGGAGCCAATCGCGGACCTGCCAATTCTGGTGTTCTCTGGCGAATGCCAATCGAGCTGCACGGTGCTGGGCTGTGAGCACAGGTTCCATTAGAGCCCTCATGCCACCCTCACTGAGTCTGTTTCTGACAGTTTAATCAGAAACATGCACACCAGTAGCCAGCTGGAGTTCATTTTGTAGGGCTCTGGCAGTGCTCCTCCTGTTCCACCTCGCACAAAGGAGCAGATACCGGTCCTGCTGCTGGGTTGATGCCCTTCTACGGCCCTGTCTAGCTCTCCTTGTGTAACGGCCCGTCTCCTGGTATCTCCTCCACGCTCTTGAGACTGTACTGGGAGACACAAAAAACCTTCTTGCGATGGCATGTATGGATGTGTCATCCTGGAGGAGCTGGACTACCTGTGCATCCTGATCTGTGGCCACCACCTGCAAAACCATTCCCTTTTTGGGGGTGGTCTTGCCTCTCCAGTGCACCTATTGTCACTTTAATTTTGCACCAAAATGAAAGGTGACATTGATCGCTTATGCTTCCTAACTGGACAGATTGATAACCCTGAAGTTCAATTTACTTAGTGTTATACTGTGATGATTACGTGTTCCCTTAATTTTTTTTGAGCAGTGTATAATAAAAAACAACAGTGAAAAATAGAATCAACAACTCAGAAAATGTAAGTAAACATTACAAACTGTTTAAAAAGGATAAAGTGCTAATTTTGGCATTATTTATCTTAGTCTGCAATTAACTTTAAATCATTATAACTGACATTTATCATTTCATATTGTAATATATTATATTTGTCTCCATCTTTTTCATACTTTGTTGCTGGACTCAGTGATGCAGACCATCGCCTGGAGCTCTGGGTTGTCTCCGGTTCGTTGCGTGTTTAGAAATCCAGCAATGTTCTGCAGATAGCAAGACCTGGGTCTTAGTTGATGATCCCCTCTCTACACAGTAGGAGCCTTTGCCCCCTTATTTCCAATTTGTACTGAGCTAATATATACAGTTGTTTTACAATGATCAAAATGTTAACATTGATATTTTAAACACCCTATTGGTATCAGAATAATATTTTTTGATAGAATAGTTATGTTAGCCTTTGATTCTAATTCCTTCACATCTTTAGAAAGCATTTGTAATAGGCGAAATAAATCATTAAAACATTTATGATTAAAAAATTAAGGCGGTAAAAGATCTTTCCTATATCAGAATTGTAAAAAAAGGAAAATAATTATTTATACCAATGTTTCTGTGTGTTACTATTTCCATGCGTTTATCAATAATTGGACCCCTCATTGAATATCAACCCTCAAAAGGCTTTAATGAAGCTAGTGTGCATCACAGAGAAAAAGCCACTGTTACTAAGGTGGTTATTTGTTTGTAACCCAATTTGCAAGAAGACAAATTTGGCAAAGCCAATCTCACAAAGCAAGTGGAAGTCATAGGGGAGAAGAAGAAGAGTGCCATCTTGTAACCTAGACTCTTTGCTTTTGTTTCTCTAGCTCACACAGACAATTTACAAACAATTTTGTAACGATTGTTACCGGAGCTTATTAGCGATTGCAGACTCCCTTCAATGCAATGCGTGACCGCCTAAGGCACCATTCACGTTCAATTCAAGCACTCTTTTACACTGAACCCAGGGGCAGAGCATAGCTTTCACTCCCATGGGTGCGAGGCAAAGAAGGGATTTTTTTCAACGTTTACAAAAACGTTCTTGTGACCCCCTGTGATTGGCTGCCATGTGTGCCACACACCCATTGCACGCATTAAAGCTCTGCCGTTAGCTGTGCCGTATGTCATTCATTTGAATGGAGACCGTCCTCAATGGACTAGAATGACAAGATCCACTAGTAGTTGAAGTATCTGTTGCTAAACGGTCACTGCGTACTTTGTCATTTTTGGAACTCTGCATCATTCAAGGTAAGATCTGTCAAGCAAACAGGTGGTTACTTACCTAACTTCGATGTAAGCTAGCTTGCTTGCTACAAAGTTAAGCAAACAACATCCGTAAAAACCTACCTAACAAAATGCAATCTCACATGAGAGACAGGCTCTCCTCCATGTGCTCCCAACTATACAGTGGATATAAAAAGTCTACACACCCCTGTGAAAATGCCAGGTTTTTGTAATGTAAAATAATGAGACAAAGATAAATCATGTCAGAACTTTTTCCACTGTTAATGTAACCTATAATGTGAACAATTGAAAAACAAACTGAAATCTTCGAGGGGGAAAAATGAAAAATAAAAACCTTACAATAACCTGGTTGCATAAGTGTGCACACCCTCTTATAACTGGGGATGTGGCTGTGTTCAGAATTAACCAATCACATTCAAACTCATGTTAAATAGAAGTCATTACACACCGGCCATCATTTAAAGTGACTCTGATTAATCACAAATAAAGTTCAGCTGTTCTAGTAGGATTTTCCTGACATTTCTTAGTTGCATCTCAGAGCAAAAGCCATGGTCCGCAGAGAGCTTCCAAAGCATCAGAGGGATGTCATTGTTGAAAGATATCAGTCAGGAGAAGGGTACAAAAGAATTTCCAAAGTATTAGATATACCATGGAACACAGTGAAGACAGTCATCATCAAGGGGAGAAAATATGGCACAACAGAGACATTACCAAGAACTGGACGTCCCTCCAAAAACTGATGAAAAGACGAGAAGAAAACTGGTCAGGGAGGTTTCCAAGAGGCCTAAAGCAACATTAAAGGAACGGCAGTAATTTCTGGCAAGTACTGGCTGTGTGCTACATGTGACAACAATCTCCCGTGTTCTTCATATGAATGGGCTATGGGGTAGGGTGGCAAGACGGAAGCCTTTTCTTACAAAGAAAAACATCCAAGCCCGGCTGAAGTTTGCAAAAACAAACATGAAGTCCCCCAAAAGCATGTGGGAAAATGTGTTATGGTCTGATGAAACCAAGGTTGAACTTTTTGGCCATAATTCCAAAAGGTATGTTTGGCGCAAAAACAACACTGCACATCACCCAAAGAACACCATACCCACAGTGAAGCATGGCGGTGGCAGCATCATGCTTTGGGGCTGTTTTTCTTCAGCTGGAACCAGGGCCTTAGTCAGAGTGGAGAGAATTATGAACAGTTCCAAATACCAGGCAATTTTGGCACAAAACCTTCAGGCGTCCGTTAGAAAGCTGAAGATGAAAAGGAAGTTCACCTTTCAGCACGACAACGACCCAAAGCACACATCCAAATCTAAAAAGCATGGCTTCACCAGAAGAAGATTAATGTTTTGGAAAGGCCCAGCCAGAGCCCAGACCTGAATCTAATTGAACATCTGTGGGGTGATCTCAAGAGGGCTGTACACAGGAGATGTCCTCGCAATCTGACAGATTTGGAGCGCTTTTGCAAAGAAGAGTGGGCAAATATTGTCACGTCAAGATGTGCCTTGCTAATAGACTCCTACCCAAAAAGACTGAGTGCTGTAATAAAATCAAAAGGTGCTTCAACAAAATATTAGTTTAAGGATGTGCACACTTATGCAACCAGGTTATTGTGAGTTTTTTTATTTTTATTTTCCCCCCCAAAGATTTCATTTTGTTTTTCAATTGAATTGTTCACATTATAGGTCACATTAAAGGTGGACAGGGGTGTGTAGACGTTTTATATCCACTGGACACTTGTTCAAGTTGTGTCCAATATAGCAGAACAAGATTGTTGGAAAATTATTTATGTCAAAATAAAACCAGTTTCAATGTCAACTGGGTGTTATACCAGCAGATTCAGCAGAGGAAACTATGTACAACAGAAGTCACAGTGTGCCTGAGTCACACGTGACGAAATGTGTCGATAATGTCTAACTTCAGAAAAATCTCAAATTATTTGACAAGAGCTATGAAGGCAAGATAGTCTGCTTTTTGTTTTAAACACATCCTGAGGCTATTGAGTGTTTTTTTTCATGTTTGCATTGTTACAAATATTAAACTAAAACGAGTAATAGACTTGGTTTTGATGGACAATTAGAATGTGCTCATGAGGGCCTGCTTCTTACTAGGATCCCTCTTCTTAGCTGACTATTAGCTGACTATTAGCTGACTATTTTAGCTGACTATTATTATTTTAGCTGTCCTGTGTAAAACGTAATTGCCATTTTCCTCTCACTGGATTGATTGCTTTCATTTTACTCTTAATATGTTTTTGTAATACTGTTAAAATTGTTACAAAATAGAGTCCATGAAATCAAAGCAGAAAATGAATACTAGGAAAACTGATATTATGTTTGGTCTTCTGGACTACAGTATGTAATGAATAAAGAAATAAGTGTAACCAAATGCCAAGCTTTTTCATTATTTAATCAAGTGGATGTTCTTCCCTTGACACACTTGTTGAATTATGCAGGAGAACATGACAACAGCAGTAATTATTAAGGCAGTGTAAAGAGAGCAGGTGAGTGCTGATACACTAGACAATGCAAAATATATCCGGTACCTGGACTTTCCTACAAAATTTGGGATTATCAGTGTTCTAGCCACTGGAATGAATCAGGTTAGAGTACATTAAAATCAAATACAGAGCATCCTTACTGGCAATAGTGGTTCTGTACTCAATGGGAATTCCCTTCCATATGAAAATTGGCACAATTTACACACTGGCATAGAAGATCTAGATCTAAGCCGGATATGGGAGTCATCCTTCCAATGGCTTATAAGAATTTTAATTTCAGAGGACAGAGGCTTTGAATAGGCTAGGACCTGGCCTCTCATAACTGACTGCTTCAAACCCCTCATGTTCCAAGAGGTGAAAGTAACGCTTGTCCACCACCAGTTTGTAGTTGTTAGAGAATCTTGCACAGTGTGTGTTCCAATAGAAATGATTGTGCCTACCATAGTACAGAGCTCCATGAGCAGTCCCCTGAAATTAGTCCCCAATCTCCCTAGTACGATTTCCAATTAGAGGGAGTATCTTTAATTATTCTTCTGCATCTTGAAGTAAATGCGGAAAAAACTCTGTTGTCCATTAGATATTAACCAAAACTTGATAGGCAAAAGACGTGTTAGTATGTAACGGCAGGCCACGGCATGTGCCGTGCTGGTCATTGCATTTCTATGTTCTGTGTAGTTATGTTCTACTTTGCCTGTTTCTATGTTCGGTTTAGTTTCATCTTTGTAATCACTTTCACTTGTGTTCCGTTAACCCCTTGACCCCTTCCGTTAATCCCTATTTAAGTTCCTCCTGCCATGTTTCTTTTCTGTCATTGTTTGCTGTTACGCCTGTTTCGTGTACCTTGTCTTGTTTTTGGCTTGGATTAAAGAACATGTGTTCAGTCACCTCTTCGCCTGTGTCCTGTTATCTAATCGTAACACAGTATATGATATATATACATACATGACTAAGCAATTAGTTGACAAAAAACAAACTCAGGAAGAAAACCCATTTATTTATCACTTTACCATTTGCATTATTCTGGCACTAAAGGACCTCTCTAGCATGAAGGGTTGGGATTCTACAGATGATAATGGGATTTCTGTCTTTTCTGGATCCTCTTATTCTAATAACACAACATTTCCCAAGCCCAATGCAATTCAATACTTTAATGGCTTACACAAGCAGATTTGGAATAGCCCAACAGACTGGGTAAGAGCAGTAAGTCTCTACAATAAAACCACACATATAATTTTAACAGAATGTGACGACCTCACTCTGTCCTCAGAGACATGGCCACCCTTACATTTTTCACTTGGTTTTGCGCAACTGGATCTACAGGCTATTTGATATCTATATGTCTGATCTATTATCTTTTGACTATAGGACCTGATATGTAATATATAGGCTATAGGAAGTAATATGTAATATACATAGTCTATAGGATTTGATATCTGATCTATAGGCTATAAGACCTGATTTCTGGAACAGAACAGTCATGTATCTGTAAATAGGCTATACAACAGCCTATATATCTGAATATATGCTATATGACCTGCTATTCGATATACTGGCTGAAGGCCCTGAAATCTCTAGGTTATAGGACCTGTTCTAGGTGTGGCCTGATGTCTGATGGCCCAGTTTGAGAGAAGTCATCCTCGCTGTACTCTAATAACCCCTCTCCCCTAAGAGTAGAGACACATTGTCATAATGAGAGCGACAATTATAGCATGTTCTGGGTGTGTGTGTGTGTGTGTGTATAATGACACTTCACTCTGTGGGTCCAATTTTTGCCAGCGGCTTTTCAAGTTCCTCCTCTAATGTCCTTCAGGGAGTGAGTGAAAGAGGGATCAGCGAGGAAGCGAGGTACAGAGAGAGATGGAGGAAGGGAGGACAAGGACAGAGAGGGGATAGTGAGGGTAGCAAAAAGACCGGTGGGGTAACTATGGATGCATCTGCAAAAATCATTACATTAAATCTCCGAAAGCATTTTTGTGTTTCACTCCTCTGCCAATTCCTGCACATTCCTTTTTATTCACCTATTGCTTGAGCATGCATAGGAAAAAAGGAATGTCTCATAGTAGGCTAATAATAGTCACCTTCAGAGTTGCGTTCTTCGATAAACTGTGGATTAACCAGTTACTGTAACAGCCAATTCCGGAAAGAGGGATGGCTTGGCCCTTTTTCTCTGAAACAGGTCCGCTCTTCATCAGTGTGGAAATGTGGGTGCCAACAGGGTGCTGTGCTCCCTTCCTTCCAGGTTGGACCTCTCAGGGGCCAGGCCCATGGGTTCCCGTGGTGTAGACGGGGAGGTAAAGCTTGGGCTGAGTCCTGTCCACTAGGGAAAACGCAGCCGGGTCCAGGGCCGAGGGTCCGAGCTGATCTCCCTTCGACAAATACAGCGGACAACTCGAACGGGCCAAGGAGACGGGTGCTCCCTTGGACCAAGGACCAGCATCTAGATTACAGTACCAGAGGGGTTGATTACCATGGAGGGGCCACATGGCAAAAGTGTGTCCCTGTCACCAAGGCCCTGCTGTCAGCCTTACCAGCACCTGCTGGTCCAGCAGTCTCAGGAGACTGGTTATTTATGAGTTGTCTGCTCCGGTCAGCAGTCCACAATCTCTCCATGACACCGGTCCTGTTCACTGTCTGCAATGTCTAGCCATGGAAGCCCGTGCCCAGAGGCAGGACGGTGACATGGCTCTAGGTGGCCAGATCTGTTCAAGTGCATGGAAGTAACCCGGCACTGAGCTACTTATACTCAGTCATGGGGGACGACAGCTATCATAGGCACCACGAACGCTGTCAGGCAAAAAAGTATGCTGAAGTGCGCTATGGTTGCCAGGTGACACTGTCTACCGCGCACTCTGCTAACTTTGGCAACCCTTGGTAAGTATGAGCAAAATGAGCTTTGAAAAAATATCATTATCTCTTATCCTCTTGATCTTCCATTCAAAATATTGAAAAAAAATCAAACCTTTAATTAAAGTTAAAAAAAAGTTGAAAAAATAAATGCGAAAAAATAAATGCTCATCATAAAAGTAATATTTTTCTCAAATATACAGCTCCGGAAAAAATTAAGAGACCGCTGCACCGTTTTCTTTCCTTTCCAAAAAAGTTGAAAAGGAAGGTTTTTGATTCTGTGGTCAGTGTACAATTTTTGTGTTGATTTTGAGTTGTGCTTTGGATGATTGTCCTGCTGGAAGATCCAATCACGTCCAGCTTCCTGGCAAAGGCAGTCAGGTTTAGATTTAATATCTTGCTGGTACTTGGAGTCCATGATGCCATGTATACCAACAGGTTGTCCAGGGCCTTTTTGTAGAAAAACAGCCCCACAGCATCAAAGATCCACCACCACCACACTTCACAGTGGGGATTAGGTACTTTTCTGCATGGATATCTTTCTGTCTACGCCAAACCCACCACTGGTGTTTGTTTCCAAAAAGCTCTATTTTGGTCTCATCTGACCTTTAAAACAACTTGTGTAGGTGGCGTCTGATTGTAATTTTGGAGACGTTCTGACCCCCAGACCCAACTAACCTCTGCAGTTCTCCAGCTGTGATCATTGGAGATTCTTTGGCCACGCGACCATCCTCCTCACTTTGAGGTGGGATCAATGTAGACACACAACCTTTTCCAGGCCGATTGATAACATCTTCAGTTGCTTCAAACTTCTTAATTATTGGCCTCGTATTGAAAATTTACATTTTCAACCATTGAGCTATTTTCCAAAGTCATTACCTGATGTGCAACTCAACAACACTTTGTCGCACATAATGACTGTATTCTCGAGTCTTTCCCATGGTGATTGATGACTATGGGAATTTGTCCTTTGTGTCATCTCATATTTGTACCCCAGTGAAACAGGAAGTCATGGCTTAACTGTTCCTGGAGTGGAATCTCAGGAAACTCCTGTGCTTGTGGTAAATTGCCACATAGGAGTTTTACCTTACCCGCCAGGCATGTCGTATCTCCACTGTGGACCTGGTCGCTGGGTAGACCTTTTCTCCAATCCTGCATTATTGCTGATTCAGATGATTACTGAAAGAAGCTCCAAAGGAAACGTTAGTTAATCAGCTGTTTCAAAGCAAGGCTGTAGCTAAACCCTGCATGGCTCTCTCTAGAAGAGGGCTTCAAGGTTCCGTCCTGTCACTCTGATTAATATGTTTTCTGAATAGAGTATTGAAACAGCTGATTGATTGGTCAGAGGATCAATAGAGGAGTGGCTTAACAGGAAATACTGAGTCATTGTGTGTTTTGTGCGTGCATTTTCTGTGTGTGTGTGCGTGTGTGTTTTGTGTGTGTGTGTGAGTGTGTGTGTTTGCCTGTGTGTGTGTGATCATTAATAAGCTCTTCCATTAGCCTGAGTGCTGCCGTGACAACCTAATGGCCACCATCAAGACGAACAGGGTCACCGCAGTTACGTACATGAAAACACACAGACACACATAGACACATGGGCAAACACACAAACACGCAACAAACACACACACACACACACACACAGTCAATAGCCACAGGAGATTTAAGGGTTTTTGAATGAATAATGGAGGAAGGGGGCGGAGTCGGGGGTTGACGCGGGGGGGGGGTGAGAGAAGAATACTGTAGAACATGTTGCTGTAACAGTTTGAGTGGTTTAGATAAATTACTGTATAGAAATGAAAGAGAGATGGATCGAAATGGATAAAAGTGAATAGTGGTCTTTGAAGCATGCCTCTCCATGACCTGTCTTTATCTCTCTTTGACCTTTTGGAGGAGAGGTAAATATAGAGAGGAGAGGAGGTGAAAAGGGGAGAGAAAGGGAGGTAAGGAGGGGAGAGAAGGGGAGGTGATGAGAGAGGTGGAGTTGATGAGAGAAGCGGAGGTTATGAGAGAAGCGGAGGTGATGAGAGAAGTGGAGGTGAAGAGAGACAAAGGTGAAGAGAGGTGAGAAGGGGAGCTGAAAAGAGAAGGGGAGGTGCAGAGAGAAGGGGAGGTGAAGAGAGCTGAAAAGGGGAGCTGAAGTGAGAAGGGGAGGGGAAGAAGGGTGAGAAGAGGAAGTGATAAGGGAAGGGGAGGTGAAGAGGGAAGCGGAGGTGAAGAGAGAAGCGGAGGTGAAGAGAGAAGGGGAGGTGAAGAGAGCTGAAAAGGGGAGCTGAAGTGAGAAGGGGAGGTGAAGAAGGGTGAGAAGAGGAAGTGATAAGGGAAGGGGAGGTGAAGAGGGAAGTGGAGGTGAAGAGAGAAGTGGAGGTGAAGAGAGAAGGGGAGGTGAAGAGGGGTGAGAAGAGGAAGTGATAAGGGAAGGGGAGGTGAAGAGGGAAGCGGAGGTGAAGAGAGAAGCGGAGGTGAAGAGAGAAGGGGAGGTGAAGAGGGGTGAGAAGGGGGATGGAGCAGTAGTAAGTAATAATCTCGAGCTACAGGATCAACTTTTGAAGGAGAATAGAAATAACCAAGAGTAAACTGTGTGCGTGCGTGCGTGTGCGTGCGCGTGTGTGCGTGTGTGTGCGTGTGTGTGTGTGTGTGTGTGTGCAGTTCTAACCCTGCAAGGTCTTAGTGCAGAGGGAATGGTTATGACTCAAACAGAACAGTCTGGTTGCATAGCAACAACCTAACCCTACTCTCTGCTGTCTCTCTCCAGCTCTCTTCAAAAGAGCTTTATTGGCATGGGAAACATTTTTTTACGTTGCAAAAGCAAGTGAGAAAAAAGAAAAAGTAATAAAATGTATAATTAGCAAAAGCAAAATAAACAATCTGAAAATCTAAGAAAAAAGTTTTAAATGGAGAGAGTCATTTCAAATGCTATATTAATAGTTACGCACAATGTTATAGCAATGTGGAAGTAGTTAAAGAAGAAATTGCAAATGCAAATAAATAAACGGATGATTAACATTGGTTATGTTCACAGTATTCTTTCTGCTCCACTTTTTGCCCTTTCTCATGCTAGCCGGTCACAAATCTCGCCACTGAGATTGCACATTGCGTTATTTCGGACAACAAATATGCGAGCTATCAATGTTTGATTTGTTTTAAATGTGTGGTCATGAATTTGGCAGGAGGTTAGGAAGAGCGGCTTTGTGGCATTCTATATTCTTTTTATTTGTTGTTGGTGGTTAATTATTTCCAATGTTTCAAATAATTATCTTTGTGTTTTCTCATTATTTGGTTTGGTCTATTTGTTTTGCTGTCCTGGGGCTGTGTGGGGGCTGTCTGGGTTTGTGAACAGAGACCCAAAACCAAATGGCATAGGAGGCTGTTCTCCAGATATATCTCTCTGTAGATGAGAGCTTTGTTGTGGAAGATTGGAGAATCAATTTTCTTTAGGTGGTTGGAAATTTTAACTGGGATGCTTTTGCAGAATCTAAATTGGGTTTTCATCCTACTTTGTGAATTATCGGATAACAAGACCTCATCTTAAAGAGGACAATATCTGCAAACACTAGGCATCATCTGAATTCTCTCTCCATTCCATTTTCTCTCGCTCTCTCTCTGTCTTTTAATCAAGTGGAAAGAAGAAAGATGTAATAAATAACAAAAATGAAAGCGATTAAAAAGAAAGAGTTAAAAAGCTTACAGTTAACATTACACACACACACACACAGTACGTATTACGGTTTCAGGGTCCCGATTCAGTACATTTTTCGATTACTGAAAATATTTTTTTCATTTCATTTGGTAAAAGATGTAACACTAATCCAGGAAGAATATATATATATGCATTATAATGTCACAATCTAAAATATAAAGTGTAATACATAAACATGGCACAAACATTATTTTACAGTCATGTAAATGTTTTGGTACTAGCTGTTTGCTGGAACAAGTATTAGAGGGAACATCTGTAACGTGGCTCAAGAACCTTAGAAGGTTCTGAAACTCCTATATTCTCTACCACAGATATTCTACAGCTCCGGAAACAATTAAGAGACCACTGCACCTTTTTCTTTCCTTTCCAAAAAAGTTGAAAAGGAAGGTTTTGAGTGAGGAACAGAAGGGTTAAAATTAAGAGACCACAGCAAATTGAACGCTTCTGTTCCTCACTCCAAACCTTCCTTTTCAACTTTTTTGGAAAGGAAAGAAAAAGGTGCAGTGGTCTCCTAATTTTTTCCCGGAGCTGTATATTCTCATCCGCGTTTATAAACATTGCTCTTGTCATTTCTTCAGCACGATCAGGCTGCTGCTATAATTGTCTTGAATGCATTGCAGAGCTGAAGTTGTGTTGTTTCTTTGTGTTTCCGTGTCACTCCGGGGATATGTATTCTGGGGTGACGTCGGCACTGATGTGTCAACAAGGGTAAGCTACTTTCATCAAGGAGTGACAACAAACAGTTCATGTTTTATCAACAACTCTCAGTCTCTCACAGTTGTAGTCTACTGGAAAGCCAAACTCCTGCCAAACTGGAGATTTAAGTGAAGCTGGAGTATTCTACAACGCTGCTTCAATCAAGTTCACCACTTGCCCTTGTAGCACTATTGTTTCCTCTTCCAGTTTGGCTCAGAAAATAACAGCTGCAAAAGCGCCAACAGTTATCATAAGAGTGATTGCAATGTGTGCAAAGGCTTTAAACCTACTCTAAACAGAATAGCCTAATATGTTTTTTCAGCTGAATCATATTTATTTAATATGAATTCAACCCAGCGTAGCTTGCTGTTTATATTGATTGAAAAAAAATATATATATGTATATATTTGGGTTCATGTGCCAACCGCAAAGAGCCCCCACCCCAACGCACCGTACAGTTATAGAAATGTGAACCGTTGCAGCCCTTATGAAGAGATTTCAAATGTTGTACTTTATGATATGTTGTAACAATGTGCCTCCAGAGTTGTTAAACTCCCTCGCTGTGTTGTTCAGCTAATGAATAACCTTTAGACGTGTTAACGAGATAATACACTGGCAGGAAAACACACCTCAGACACTTCATAGGCAGGGGTGTATGTGTGTTTTGTGTTGGTTTGTTTGAATTTAATTTGCGGTCATAGCAAAGCACCACTTCAAAAACAGAAAAGCCCTTAAGTGCAGTGAGAGCGAGACAGTGAAAGACAGAGAAGGATAGAGGAGGAGAGACAGGGAGAGAGAGAGAGATCGAGAGAGAGAGAGACAGGGAGAGAGAGGGAGATCGAGAGAGAGAGAGACAGGGAGAGAGAGGGAGATCGAGAGAGAGAGAGAGACATGGAAAAAACTAGTTCTCTTTAGAGGAAAGGCTGTCTGATCCATGCACTCTAAAAGAACCAGAGACAGAACTGCTTTTCCTCTCACAAAATAAAAAAAATTAGGGACAGCTAGAAATGTTCTGGTCATGTGAGGGGGGGGGGCAAATAGCCAGTCATGCAGTAAGTACGTCAGACATCTTGTTGCTCATGACATACTCAATGCACATTTCATTTAAATTAAATCGTAAGAGGAAATGATCAGTAAAGCACTACACCTGTGTGTGTGTGTGTGTCTGTGTGTGTGTCTGTGTGTGTGGGTGTGTGTGTGTGTGTGGGGGGGGGTTAAATTACATAAAAGGTACAGGTTTTAAACAATGAGATAAGTTTCAGTTGTGTTTTTTTACAACTAAAATTGAAACAATTAACACTTACTGCCTAGACAATTAATTTAACTACATTTTTCAGCTGCCCTTACAGTGAGGAGCGAGGGTACAGGAGAGGCAAAACCGAAAGTAACAAAACAATACCGACTCAAATAATTATTTTTCTTGTCTTTATAGATAAACTTAGGGCACCACGCGGTCTCAAAACAGGCAAAGACACAATAATCCGTGAGGTGCCGGTGAAAACGAGGAACCTAAATAGACACCATGATAACAAACTCAAAACAAGTGTGAGGGTGTGTTGGGTGCACTGCTGCCATCTGCCCCAGCCGGCGATTAGAACACCAGCAAGGTGGAGTGCCGGAGAGGGAGAGAGCACACAGCGCCACGCGGTGCAGCCGTCACACTTACAATTTTGCACAGTACTGTGAATTGTTATCTTATGCTTATAAAACAATATGTATATTGTTATGTCAATCTATTAAAGCACTATGCCAATTATGATATGATTATAAGGCAAAATGTAATTTGTTCTGTCATGTGAAAGAAAGCAATATGTACATGTTTATGTTATGCTAATGAATCAGTATGTAAATCATTATGTCATGCCAAGAAATCAATATGTACATTGTTTCATCATGCAAATATTGATGTATGTACATTTTTATATAATGCTAATAAAACAATATATTCATTATGTCATTCCAATGAAGCAATATGTAAATTGTCAGGTCATGCTAATAAAGTAGTATGCCTTTTGTTATGCCATGCTAATAAAGCAATAACTTTTTGTCATGTTAATACAGTATCTCAATGTTATGTCATGCTAATAATGCAGTACCTAAGTTATGTTAATAAAGCAATATGTAAGCTATGTCATGCTAACAAAGTAGCTTGTGAATGTTATGTCATGCTAATAAAGATGTATGAAGTTATGTCATGCTAATAAAGCAGGTTCTGAAAACTAAGTCAGGCTTATAAAGCAGTATGTAGTTGGTATATTTGGGTAATACAGCAGTATATAGATGCCATGCTAATAAAGCAGCGGGTAAACGTTATGGCTTGCTAATAAAGCAGCGGGTAAACGTTATGCCATGCTAATAATGCAGCGGGTAAACGTTATGTCATGCTAATAAAGCAGCGGGTAAACGTTATGTCATGCTAATAAAGCAGCGGGTAAACGTTATGCCATGCTAATAAAGCAGCGGGTAAACGTTATGTCATGCTAATAAAGCAGCGGGTAAACGTTATGTCATGCTAATAAAGCAGCGGGTAAACGTTATGTCATGCTAATAAAGCAGTATTTTAGCGAAAAAGACAGGAAGATGTAAAATAACACACACACACACACTCTCATTCCTGCTTTCCGTCATCCTCTGGTTTGAGGTAAAAGTGTAAAGAGGTAATTCTGCATGTCTAAGCGAGAATTCCAGCCCCCTCTGTTGACCTAGTTAGTAGAAACATGCATGTCCTCTCTTCATCGTCTACCCACTTTAACATCTGACACACGATTACAGACACACCACTGCAGGCACACGGTAAATGTCACACTGTTACAGACACACAGCTACAGACACATTTACAGACCCACAGTTACCGACACACAGCTACAGACACACAGCATGCATCCTTCCTGGGCTGTGACACATTCCCAAGGCTGTGGTGTGTATCTCAGTGTGCATACTATATGGGTGTGTGTGTTGGGGGGGGGGCTTCCATGCCAGATATAATGATTAGTCAAAACAAAACCGGCGGTTGTCAGAAAGAGCAGTGTGTTGGGGCAGAGCCCTGACAGAGACAGAGAGTAAAAATGTCATATTATGAAAACACAAAATTAGTAACACGCAGATTTCCTCCCTCAGGGTCGAGGGGTGAGCCAGGGGTGCAGTTTGAGCCCCAGTCTTTTCAACATTCATATAAATGAACTGGCAAAGGCACCCCTCCTCACCCTGCTGGGCTGTTGGAGGGTCTTCAGCGGCACCTGGAGTTTCTGGACAAACCTTGTCAGACTTGATCCTCTAAAGAATTTCCAGATGCCAGGACCAAGGATGTAAATTCTAGCTAGACCTCGTTGTCCCAGATCAAAGAAAGAATTACTCCTACCTCTGCCAAAACATAAACTCTGCTGGTTGGTGTAACTCAGCTGGCACCAGCAGTGGTTGTGTGTTCGATTCCCACCGCAAGCCCAACTGGCAAAAGAACACACTCAGTACTGCAAGTCCTTCTGGATGGGGGCATCTGTTAAATTACAAAAAATGCAAAAGGCTGTCAATGGCCTGTGAGTCGACGCAACAACGGTCTTCAGCACCATACAAAAAGAACATTAAACTTGACATTCCAACCAGGATCTGGCTTAAAAATACTTAAATCAGTTACCATTATTCTCTGTGGTTAAGAGGTCTGAGATACACTTACCAACCAAAAATTCACAAACTGGGATAAACACTGAATTTTGCAAATGTCTCCTCCATGCTAACTACAAAGCAAAACCTAAAATACTGCCAGCAGAGCAGATTCGGGACCATAACCACTAATTATCAACATCCACAAATAAGCTCTTTAATTCCACAAACACTTAAAGGAAAGCCATTCTTAAACCTTACATAATGATTGGCGTATTTTAAGCCAGAACCTGATTGGGATATCTAGTGTTTTTGTCCTCTGTGATGGCATAGAAAGGCCCCTCTTGTCTTGTCTCTCATTCACAGCCTTGTTGAAGTTACCAGTGGTGATGATGTTTAGGCAGATATACGTGTAATTATTTGTATCTCCAACTCTTATTTCTCTCTATCTCTCTATATAACTGTCTCTACTTAGTATCTCTGGTAGGTCTCAGTATCTCAGGTCAGCAGTATCTTTGGTAGGTCAGCTGTATCTCTGGTAGGTCAGCTGTATCTCTGGTAGGTCAGCAGTATCTCTGGTAGGTCAGCTGTATCTCTGGTAGGTCAGCAGTATCTCTGGTAGGTCAGCTGTATCTCTGGCAGGTCAGCAGTAGGATGAGAAAGTAGTGGTCGATATGCACCCTTATTTATTCACAATAAACGTTACTTGGCATAAAAAATCTAGTATGGAATGATGAGAATGCGCCCACATTCATTACGCTATACAGTACACTTCTGAAGCAAATAACATTTCATGTTCACAGAAGGTTTCCTCAGGTTCTTCTTCAGTTGTGGGATGCTTTCTTGTCTTTGCAGGTCAGCAGTAGTACTCATCCCTGATTTGTTGCTATATTGATGTCATATATTCGCACTCCTTATCAATATATTGTAGAAATTGTGTTTTGTGGTAGATAATCCCTTCAACACAAACAAAACCATGTGACTGACTTCAGGAAATGCCCCTCACCTCCCCCATCCCTTTTCTCCCACCCCTTCCTTTCTCCCCCTAGAGATTGAGGGCTTGGATGTGAGTTCAGCTGAGTCATTCAAATTCCTGAGGAACATCATCTCCCACAATCCCAGATGGGAGTGTGACGTCACAGCAATCACCAAGGCTCACCAGCGGATGTCTCACCTACAGCAGCCGAAAAAACAAAACATTCCCAAGACATGGGAATCACCTCACCTCTTGCATCACGTCGGGTCATTAGCTACCACTTGCCCTGCGTGGAGCCATGGCCCTACCAAACCCTGTGGACCTACCAAACCCCATGGCCCTACCAAACCCCATGACCCTACCAACCCTGTGACCCTTCCAAATACCGTGGCCCTACCAAACCCCGTGACCCTACCAACACTGTGGCCCTTCCAAACACTGTGGCCTTACCAAACTCTGTGGCCCTACCAAACACTGTGGCCCTACCAAACCCTGTGGCCCTACCAAACCCTGTGACTCTACCAAACCCCATGGCCCTACCAAACCCCATGGCCCTACCAAACCCCATGACCCTATCAAACCCTGTGACTTTACCAAACACTGTGTCCCTAACAAATGCCGTGACCCTACCAAAACCTGTGGCCCTACCAAACCCCTTGACCCTACCAAATCCTGTGACCCTACGAAACCCCATGGCCCTACCATATCCCATGACCCTACCAAAGCCTGTGACCCTACCAAACCCCATGGCCCTACCATATCCTGTGACCCTACCAAACCATGTGACCCTACCAACACTGTGGCCCTTCCAAACACTGTGGCCCTACCAAACCCTGTGGCCCTACCAAACCCTGTGACCCTACCAAACCCCGTGGCCCTACCAAACCCCTTTGCTAGTTCACATGAAATATTAAAGTGCTGAAGAAATAGTATGACTCCCGAGCGAGACATTTCACCCGCTTCGATGCTTTCTCCAGTAAGTGAGTTTCAGCCACTGATGAATAGAAGGTGAGTTGACAGGTGCACACTGCAATGTTTGGACATTGTTTTGGGTGACTGACCAAAGTAACTAACTTTTTTGAAGTAATTTGTTTGAAATTTAAATGAAAACCTGCATCCAGGTCCAACATGAATCCAGTTTCAATTCCAAACCTGGGCCAGGTAGTTTGGGGTCACAAGAAACTTCCTTGTTTTCAAAAGAAAAGCACATTTTTTGTCTATTAAAATAACATCAAATTTATCAGGAATACAATGTAGTCATTGTTTATGTTGTAAATGACTATTGTAGCTGTAAACGGCTGATTTTTTATGGAATATCTACAGAGGCGTACAAAGGACCATTATCAGCAACCATTATTCCTGTGTTCCAGTGGCACATTGTTTGCTAATCCAAGTTCAGCATTTTAAAAGGCTAATTGATCATTAGAAAACCCTTTTGCAATTATGCTAACACAGCTGAAAACTGTTGTGCTGATTACAGAAGCAATAAAACCAGCCTTCTTTAGACTAGTTGAGTATCTGAAGCATCAGCAATTGTGGGTTCGACTACAGGCTCAAAATGGCCAGAAACAAAGAACTTTCTTCTGAAACTTGTCAGTCTATTCTTGTTCTGAGAAATGAAGGCTCACAAGGTCATGTGAGAAATTGCCAAGAAACTGAAGATCTTGTACAACGCTGTGTACTCCCTTCACAGAACAGTGCAAACTGTCTCTAACCAGAATAGAAAGAGGAGTGGGATGCTGGCCTTTGGTAAATGACAGTTGGTTCTCAATCGTCTTATCAAGTTACATAAAGTAGAAGTTGAATAAAAATAACTGCCATATCATATTCTCACCGCCAATTGATAATTGTATGTTAACTTTGTTTCCATGTCGTGTGTTGTCTCCCTGTGTTTTCTCCCTGTGTTGTCTCCCACCAGCAGGACAAACACACCAAGCAAGGCATGAGAGACATGGGGCCCCCGACCACTTAGGGCCCCCGACCACTTAG
>JACXGI010007413.1:0-37514 GCA_016801175.1 Esox masquinongy
TTATACCGACTCAGCTTACGCAGTAGGGGCAGCACATGTAGAATTAGGACAATGGATGAGAACAGGTTTCCTGACAGCAGGGAACAAGCCAATCAAACACGAAACCGAGATGAGAGAACTGGCAGAGGCGTTAGGGCTGCCAGAAAAAGTAGCAATCATAAAATGTAAAGGACACGACTCAGCTGACAGTTGGGTAGCATGGGGTAATCAGGCCCCCGACCAAGCAGCAAAGACAGCGGCAGGTTACACACAAAAGATGATGTTGGTCAGAGTAGAGGAGGAGGATAGCTGGGAAAACCAAATAGGACAGGAAGAGATTGCGCGACTCCAAAAGGGGGCCTCCCCACAGGAGAAAACGATATGGCACCAAAGGGGAGCGACACAAGTAGGGGAACTGTGGAGAGGTCCGGATGGGCGTCTTATACTTCCCCCGGGGATGCGCACAGGGAAATTAGCGGAAGCACACGGTTTGGGATATGTTGGTGCAGCACAAATGTTGAGAAACTTGTGTCATTGGTGGCATCCATTTATGGCAGATATGGTGCGCAAATTTGTAAAAACCTGCACAATCTGTACTCATCACAATCCGCGACCAACAGTTAAACCAGAAATGGGTGTTTTCCCATTAACCACGAGGCCAGGGCAGGAGATAGTGATAGATTACACAGACATGGGGGAGACAGTCAAGGGACACAGGTACATACTGATGGGTGTAGATACATACACAGGGTGGCCAGAGGCATGGGCAGCTAAAAAGGAGGACAGTCAGACAGTGATAAAATGCCTAATCAATCAGTACATTCCTAGACATGGGTTTCCAGAGAAAATACGCTCAGATAATGGCACGCATTTTAAGAATAGTGACCTACAACGGGTGGAAGCCATGCTCGGTTGGCGTTTGGGACAGTGTACCACCCACAGTCTCAAGGCAAGGTAGAGAGAATGAACCAAAACGTAAAACAAAAATTGGCTAAAATCTGTGCACAGACCAAATTGAACTGGGTTGACGCCCTACCAATAGCCACCATGACAATCAGGTGTTCAGTGAATCAAGGTACGGATTACACCCCATATGAACTGCTGACGGGGAGACAATTTCCGGGTCCGGGAGCGGGCCCTAAGGTTCCAGAGGGGCAACAGCGTCCATTGGAGCACAGAATGTATTTTAACGAACTCCAAGCTCTCGTTTCAGGTTTCTCTGACCAGGTGGGGGAGAGACAAGCAGCCAACGACGGGGGCAGACTTCCCCAGGCCGAGTGGGTTCTACTCAAGGTGATCTAGCGGAAGTGGTCCGAGCCCAGGTGGACAGGTCCATACCAGGTGGTGGAGAGGACGTCCCACGCGGTCCGGCTGAAAGGCAAAGGAGAGACGTGGTACCATTGGAGCCAGTGTGCGCCAGCTGAGGAACCAGGCCGGACCCTAACAGAGATCGTGGACGACATCAACGGACCGGGCAGAATCCCAGTCTCGACTGAGACTGACAACCAGACCCCAGCAGAAGGGGCAGAATAATCCCCTGGTCTGGAAGACCTCAGGGTAGTCCACCCCTGAGGCAGAAGATTGAAGGACGTCCGGCGGGACGAGCATCGGGACACACCTGAGAGAGAGAGACACTGCGACATAAAGGGTTAAGGACTCCTGGCTTAGAGGTTGCTACAGCCAGCAAAAAGATTGATACTCTGCAGAAGATGGGGGTGTGGAGACAGTGTGGTGGCATTAAGAAACTTTTTATTAGGCTTGGCCATGCGTCTGATCTCCACTGCTATTGAGCGGTCGGACGGACAACCCCCACTCCTCTTGATGCCCCTCCTGGAAGAAGGAACGGAGGACGCGGCACCGACCGAGTGGAGCCACTACGCCAGGAAGTGATCTCTTAGCAGAGATCAAAAGGGGGAATTGTGGGGCAATAGCATTAAGATAACATACAATTCTGCTAGAGACTAAGTAGAACTAAGAAACATTGTACCTGCATTAGAGTAGGGGGTGACAGGATGTTAATCTCACTAGAATAGCTGGGGGCAAGAACAGACCGCTTGGTATTCTGTAGTAAACTGGCAGAATGCCAAATAAGGGAGAAGACGCTAGAGCTAGAAGTCGATTGGTTTGAATAACAACAGGGAAACCCGAAAGACGGCAGCTGCCATGAGAGATGTGTTAAACAACGTATATCTTACCCATATATGGTATGAACCGCTCCTTTACCCAGAAAAGCAGAAAAACGGGAAAATCTAGGTTAGGGGGCTCATCCTATAAGAACTGTGTGTGCTGTGATTGTGTCAGACTCTGTTGGACTGAGTGACACATTGTCTCCAGATATATCTGTATGGGGGAATAAAGAGAATTGCCGGCACTGCAATTTTGTCTCCTCTTAATCTCTTCTCACTAACCAACTCGGGGAAGTACTTTAGGTCGGTACTTCAACACCATGAAACAGCTTTTGAGTCAATTGTCCAATTACTTTTGGTCCCTTGAAAAAGAGAGGGCTACATATTAAAGAGGTGGAATTCCTAAACCCATCCTCCAATCTGGATGTGAATATCCTCAAATTAAAGCTGAGAGACATCTCTTTAAGCCCATTTTCATTATTTAACTGTAACTTGAATATATTTTAGTAAACAGTCAAAATAAAACTTGTGTCAGTGTCCAATTATTTCTAGACCTAACTCTATTGCCTCATGGCGCAAAAACTGTTCTATGTGTCACAGTAAAAAATATTCAGAGAGTGTGTAGTCAGAATATGTTGTCAAATCAAGGGGCACTGTGTGCTACATCCAACAACACAGGCAGAATTATTTTTTTTAAATGAATTACATCCGCAGGATCTCAATGAGTTTTTCGCCCTCTGTGTGGGTCTCCAGATGTATATAGATTGCATCGATACTTTGTGAACTTCCGTTTGTCTCACCGCAGCGAAAAGCAACACATGCATTGAAAATATTGCCACATGCAGTACACCAAACACCCCGCAGCCAAGTCCCAGAATGCAAACATACCTTGTGGACTGCTCCACTGACAGTGAATTACTTACACCGCAATGCATTTGATAGAATTGGTGGACTAAAAACAGCAAAATTGTCCCCCTAAAATATTGAATATATTCATTTATAGGGGGACAATGTTTTCATTACTGGACAGATGTTTATTATGGATATGTTGATTTCATACTTTTTGAATAAATGTTTAAATTGCGTTGTCAGTGTGCTTGTTGCCATCCATAAACACAGTTCTCCTCCATTGTCCCATATGGAAAATACATTTATTTTAAATATATTTTTGAATACATTTGGAAAATATATTTCCGAACACATTTGGAACATATATTCCTGAATACATATGTCAAAATGTTTGAAATTGGAAGCTTAAATATATTTATAAAAAATGTATTTCATATATTTTTAAAATGCATGTTTAAATATACTGTAGAATTGGCCGGGCTCTATTTCAAACCTGTAACCTTATGAACCACAGTCAGGCCCGCTAACCACTACTCCAAACACAAATTTTTAATTTGGAGGGGCAAGTAGTGGTCTCACCAAGTTTGCTATAGTACGTTAGAATATATTTGTGACCATAAGATGAAATGTATTTTGGTAATGTATATCTATAAAATGTGTTTCAACACCTAAATGTGATATAATCGATACATCGGTAATTACATTTCATCTTTTTACTTTCACAGGATCTGAAAAATGCATTTTAATATGGGTTTCAAAATACATACTGTAATGAGAGCATTTTTGACGGTGAAATACATTTGGACAAAACTGAAATGTATTTATACATTTTCAAATACATTTCGGAATAAAAGCTGAAATTTATTTTGATAGCTGAAATGTATTTTGAATAAAGTTAAATGTATTTATACATTTTTAAATACATTTCAGAGTAAAAGGTTAAATAAATTTTGATACCTGAAATGTATTTTGAATTAAGTTAAATTTATTCGACATATATTCATCATATATTCTACATACATTCTGCATTGCAAAAATATATTTATTTTCCATATGGGGTTGCCGCGGAAGTCTATTCATTCATTTTATTGCAGCATCTTATGGTCACAAATATTTTAACATACTATGGCAAACTCGGTAAGACCACTACTTGCCCATTCAAAGAAAACAGTCCTGTTTGGAGTAGTAGTTAGTGTGCTGGTTTAGTAGAACTTAAGGTCGCAGGTTCGGAACACCGTCTGGCTTATACGCTATTATTTTTAGACATGCATTTTAAAAATGTATTAAATACATTCTTTATAAATACATTTAAGCAGCCAATGTCAAACATTTTGACATATATTTACCAAATGTATTCATGAATATATTTTCCAGATGTGTTTGGAAATATATTTTCCAAATGTATTCAAAAATATATTTAAAATACATTTATTTTCCGTATGGGACGCATATGGCTCGACGCGTTCTGTGTGCATCCAATCCTAGCCTTCTTGTTTCTTAGGTCTTTATATTGTTTTGATCAATTGCTTGGTGGTTCTTCAGTGTGGGTTTCAGTTTAAACTGCAACTGCTAGCAGAAACATTAACATTAACACCCCCCCCACCCCCCCCCACCCCCTTTAGCAATGTATCACGTTACTTGTAATGCCAGGCTGGGAATACATGTATTATTTGATGAAACTGTACACAGCATACCTTTCTTTGTTTATGTTTCCTTTGTTTATGTTTTTCTTAACATAAGTATTATAAAATGCATTTTATAATACTTATGTAATAAAAATGTCCTGGTACATTTGGCTCTGGTATATTAGACTCTCCCTCAAGGCCAAGTGTCCTTTCCCATACAATTCCGAAATTCCTAACCTGATGCCTAATGTAGGTGATGCATTTGTTACGGAGTACACTATTATTTTCAGTATCTAATTAATTTTTTACTACACTATTTAGTAAAATAACTGAATCAACATAACAATTCTATATTACAGTATACTTAATATGCTATTCATTTAAGAATACATTTTCATACTCAAAATATATTCTATAGCCTACTAAAAGATCATGATAGCTCACCAACCCCGTAGTTACTCTCTTGACACACCCCCTCTCCTGCCAACTCGCTCCGAGTTCAGTTCGTTTTACATTCCGGAATGTTCTGTTAACAAAACTGTGATGTAATGAACGACTAGCATTGTGTTGTGTTCGCTTCTAGGTTCTTGAAAGTAAAATGTAACGAAACTGTTATAGTGAACAGTACTTGAGAAACGGGGAGGGGCTGGTTGGTGGGTTGGGAAACGCTGTCAGCGTGGCCACTGTAATGTTTACATAGCCTACACCACTCAACGTTTCAAGCCAAACATTGCCACGCCCTCTAAACGGGAGTAAATAAATCACTTAAAGAATGTTTTAGCGAAACGTTTTGTTTAGTACAATTATATACTATATACAAATATATACTATATACTTTTGTTTAGTATAAATATATATATATATATATATATATATATATATATATATTTGTACTTTCCACTTTATATATATATACCACGAGCCGACAGAACAGCGAAGGCCATACATTTTATAATAGTGTTTGCAAATGAATATATAGCCTGCTATTCCTAATGTGATTTGTAGAAACTGTTGGCCTATGATACAGAAATTGATCCGGGATGTGTAATTAAAACGTTCTAATCACGCCAGAATGCGCTCTCTAGGTGCGCTCTCTGCTTCCGTGTAGTGGAATGATATTAGACCTCAACGTATGCATTTAGCTGATTTACAACAGCTTTTCGCACCAGATAGTAGGCTACTCAGATAGCCGCGCGAACATCGCCTAGCGTTACTCTCCTGTGGGCATGCCAGGAGGATTTTGCAGCATTTATTGAAGTCTTGAACGTAACACACTTGTAGCCTATGAAGAATGCTCCAGTTATTAAATGGATAATTGCTGCAATGAAATTGGCTATATGTTCACCTTAGCGATTTGGCTTGACTTGCCAAATCGCACGTTAGACTGTTCATCAAAATGTATGTGTTAATAAGGCTTGTTCCAATAATTATATTGCTCTTTTGCCTAAAAAAGGAACCGGAATGCTGCTTGCCTATAATTAAAAGTTTTGGCCCAAGTCAAGCACTGATCCTATCCAAAGCATGTAAATAATGCTTGAAAAGTTTATTTTACTATTAAAAAATGTAGTTACTTTTTTAATCAAATCGTTTTTCTTTCATATAATAGCACAATTGTTCAAGAATCCTGATGTCAATGAAATGCCATAGGATTTAGAAAATCTGAAAAAATGATATGGAGTGAATTTATTGTCTTTGCACTCATTTCTTTTCTTTGAAAGAGAGTAGGCCTATCTCATGAAAAATAATGTTCTTTAGGCTATTATGAATCAAAAACTGAAAAAGAAAACTCCTTGCTCTTACATTCATCTTCACATTGTAAAGCTCTGGGAAACCCAGCACTGCTACTTTGGTTAATAACGAAGCTAACTATTGATTTATCACGGAATACGTTCCAGTAGGACACCCTAAAAACTGTGACTGTTCAGCGCCCTGCGACCATCACGGGGGTGTGCATACATTTTTAAAATGACAAAGTAGAAAAGCAGATGGGAACACTTGGTCAATAAATGTAGGAACGTATAGCGCTCCCGCCAGCAGGTCGGCTAGTCACATTTAGGTTGTCATGCCGTTGTCATCACGCATTTGCTAAATAAATATGGCCACTTTCCATTCTTTGCTTACATCGCCAAACAGTCTCTGTGCCCACTTTACTACCCTTCATTCAAAAGATAAATTTAAACTGCGTGAAGTTCATTCAAGGGTGTGTTTGAACTGAGTGAATAGCCTAAATATCGGCCAAGGCGTCTCAAGAACATTCGTGGCTGATCATACATTTTCACCTATGATGCCTCCCAGGGGCGTCAATAGGCCTGGGTGCTAATTTACCTAAGTTACCGACCGCGGTAAAGATTCAGTTTCATATTCACACATTCGACTACTCCCATGTACCGGTAAAACTGTCGTTGGTCTGCCGACCACAGAGTGCCGAGTGTCGGACAAGGCAATATCAACGTGTCGGAGAAAGGACCAGTTAGGGACCGGGGTAAAAGTGCAGTCCTCAGAACGATGGCTTTTTATGATACAGTTGGTATCTTATTACTTGAAATAGATATTTCAAAATTTCAGATTTTCATCTCAAATCCCACCACTATGAGTCTACATGACATTATCTAAGAGCCTCAATGATTTTTCACAAATAGTGATGCACAGAATTTTTGAGAATATTTTAAAGTTTCCTTTTGGAATAGCTTTTTCAAATTTTGAGACATTCATACCAAATCGCATCCGTATATTCCTCATTACATTATCTAAGAGCCTCAACTTTGATTTTTCCAAAATAATGAGGTACAGAATTTTTGAGAATATTTTAAAGTTTCCTTTTGAAATAGCTTTTTAAAATGTTGTGATATTCATACCAAATCGCATCCGTAACATTGGTTTGCGAATGGAAGCCCTGATATAAATTCCAGCTTTGTGAAGAATGTGAAGTGTTTATAGAGACTGTGTCACAGAGATGCTGATTTAATTCTGTGGTAATTTTCATGACTGTGCTTTTGGGGCACTGAGCAACTATCCTGTTAAAGGGGCCATATTTAATACTTTTACTGTACTACTAGCATAAATACCAGCTGTATTAATTGCAGTTAATGTTTTAAGTTAATGTTTAGAATATTTGTTCTACAAAATTTTTCCGTCTTTCAGTTTGCATTGGAATGTAGTTTGCACATACTCGCTTTAGACATTCACAATAGTATACTTGACATTTATAGCTGTTTATAGTTGTACTTTATTTTTCAATCATAATACATAGTAAGAGGAATAAAATGACAGAGAACATGAAAAAAGGAGGAGGTTTTGAACCCCCAAATTCGGGTGGCTTATGTATGAAGCATTTCAAAGTAGGACTGCTAATTTAGGATCAAGGTATCCAGATCTCATTTATAATAGCCTAAAAATGTAAAACTAGTCTCAGGTCAGCACTATAAATCGCCAGGGGGCCCCCTTTTTGCTTGAGTACCTGCCCCCAAAATGTTTGTGCACAGCCCTGATGTTTTTTTTCTCTAGACTAAAACGGAAGTCACAATGCATATTTTTGCCCTGTCCTAGATAATTTAAATGCATTGGGGTGAAACCAAATATGGTTGTTTTTGTGACAAGTATTAGTCGTAATCAAAAAGTTGTTTTTAAACACATTGCAGGAAGTCAGCCTGCTCATTTTGAAATTGTTTTTGAAATTGAAATCTGTATTTTTTGTTTCAGCCGAACAGCTGGTAGCGAAAGAAAATAATAAGACAATGTATGAAGAAATGAGTCTAACACGTTTGAGCAATTTATGAAGTTGTGGTTGGAAATGTAATTATATAACAATGTGTTTCAATACGAGCTTTTATTTTGAAACGTCCAATAATATACGAAATGGACGCCGGTAGCTTCAGCTGTCGTTACTTCCCGATTTGAGTAGGTTCAACAACCTATATTTGAGGAAGAGGCAGCTAGTTAGCGTTCATCATATTTTCCAAATATTACTCCGAGGTATGTCTGAAATGTTATTGTTTAAAGCTAATATGTATCTAGTTCATAACCTATTGAAGTACCTTTTGCTATTCAAGCTTAAAAATGGAAAAGGATAGTATACGATGGCTAATAACTAGCATGAACAGAATCAACAAAAAGGGCTAACTAGCTAGCGGATGTTAGCAAGTTAGCCTGCTAACGTAGCCCATAATGGTGAAAACTCCGTGTTATGTTGCTTATTTAGCAAACGAGCGAATTGTTACTAACATGGCTTAATTGAATTACAGTACACGACTGAGAAAACGGTTCCGTTCAAAACAATTTTGCGTTAGAGTGTAGCTAACGTTAGATACTATAGATAGTTCGCCATGCCCAGGTGGATTACATTGTGGGCCGCAACCAGCCCCTTGTCTTATAATGCTGGTCTCTATAACGTTGCTGACAGTTTTAGCTATCTTGCCCGAGGTGTGGGCTACTTTCGGGTCTTCCAAGAAGAGCGGAATGATTTATTGATTTTGTCGCTGTCAAAATACAATATAAAATACACTTCATTTTAACAGTTTAATTATTAGCAAACTGGACTCAGTCAGTGTAGGGTATGAACAAAGTAAGGTCCCTCAGCTATTAATTATACAGTTTCGATTTCGTTTTAGTCATTTTAAAGCAGGCCTGCCCAGATATCTACTGTCTTGCAGGTTTCCTATTCAACCCTATTTGTGACTAACCCGGTTAAGCTTTTCCTCCAGCTAATGATTAGAATCAGTTGTGCTAAATTAGTTGGAGAACCTACAGGACAGTAAATCTCCAGGAACAGGGTTGGCCAGCCCTGTTTTAAGGTATATGGAGTTTCGCTTCACTTTAGTTTAGCTAACTGATGCCTGTCAATAGAGACAAGACTAATGTAAAAATATCCGTTTAAGCGTATGCAGCACCTTGAAGTACTTTCACCAATCTGAAGTAGTCAACTGGTTGGGTCTTTCTAAAGATTAAGGAAGGATAACCTGATTCTATTTGGGTTATCGTGATTTATCAGCCATTTAATTATACTAACAAGCAAACATTTCAGAACTGCAGTAAATCATAAACTATGAGTTTCTACATGTTAAAAAAACATTCTACCCCATAAAATAATGTGACAAACTTGTAATTTGACTTGTAGGCAGAAATGTGGTATATGGCTTGGAAAACATACCTTAGTTTAGGAATATGGTATTTTGGAATGGCAGTGGCTGCCCATCAGCTTATTTTGTTAATTGGGATGTGTGATTCCATAATGGCTAGTGCCAATTAAAAAAAGGTCAGATTTCTGGAAAAACAAGTCATTATGCTATTTTCCCAACAACATCTCACTCGACAAAATCATCTGAAGGCAAAATTGGCTTGAAAAGTATGGTAGGACCAAAAGTTATTATTTAGAGACAACAGAAAATCTGGTTTGACTTTGAACGCTATCTAGATCTTTTTAGTATTGACTCTTCATGTTTAAGCATGAGGACACTTATGCCTGAATTTAATCCAAAACCAACAAGGAAGTCCGCAGTGTTGAGAGCAGTTATGAAGCCAAGGGGTACATCAAACAAAGCACTCAACCATACCAGCCGGCTAATCATTTCTCTTCAGTTGACTCACCCTAGATTTGGTGTCTGCTTTACTATGGTGGCTGTGTGCACCTTGTCAGTGTGTTTGTCAGCTTGTAGTAGGAGTATATGAAAGAAGACATTAACTATTTCAGAATTGAGAAATGGGCTCCTTGGTGCTGCCCATGCTCTCACAGATTACATAGCCTAGTATATTTGGACACTACACCGGTCATTCTATATTAAACAGATTGTTTGCCAACTATGCTACAGTCATGTAAACACCTTATTCTGTTTACCTTACAGGAGTTGTTTTTGCAATTATCTATTTTCCCCAGAGTCAGATAAACTTGTGGTGATTAATTTTGTTTCTGCTTACATTTTAACACAAGTTATGAGGTTTCCACAATTGCTAACTAATATTAGCACAGTGACTGAACGATTTTGGGAATAGCTAGAATTCTAGGTATGGCACTCATGCTATTTGCAACATTGCCTCACAAAACGTCTGATCTAAATTCCTTCATAGTGGTGCAGAAACATCAAATATCCACAAGTTAATCTTACTTGAAGTGCAGTATATGCAGAATCTCATTTCTAAAACATTTTTATGTGAGTTCAGAACAACTGAAAGTATGCATCTTGAAAGTGTTTTGTCAGAAGAACTCTGAATTAGACAGGCTTCCTCAAAATGACATGGTTGAACATTTAATTGCTGTGCCCCATTATTCAGCCTGATTTCAGATGTCAACATCATTAGGGAAATCGTAGTTCTTGCTAAGAGTATACTGTTAATATTTTAATCAAGTTGACTATCCACAACCCATTACTGTGTGCATGTACCTTTACTCAATGAGACAGAATGATGCTGTGTCTAAAGTCTATGATTCAAACGACTTTTGCTATATGATTTGATTAAGGCATTCATCCTGTGTTTTAAAGCTTTCAGACTCTGGTCCAAGGTCCTGTGCAGATTGTCTTGAACTCATCATGTACTACTCCTGCGCCACAAAGATTCTAGATTTTTCCGAACTAAACCATTAGAAGAAGACGGACTAGGATTTGGATTGGAATTAGGATATGGATTCTAAAACTTTTTTTAAGTGTAATTAAATGCATTAGAAGAGGATGGACTAGGATTTGGATTGGGACTAGGATTAGGATACGGATCATCTCCACCGTTGTTCTTGGAATCTATCAGTGAGTTTAAAGCCTGCAGGTGCCTTGGGTTTATTTTAGCAGGGCCTATCCAATACCAACAATGACTGATGGAAGGATCTACGTGGGGAATCTTCCAATGGACGTCCAGGAGAGGGACATAGAGGATCTTTTCTTCAAATATGGAAAAATCCGGGATATCGAACTAAAGAATAACAGGGGAACCATCCCTTTTGCTTTTGTTCGCTTCGAAGATCCACGGTGAGTTCCTGGGATGATCTAGTGCGTTTTCAAGTCCAATCACAATACCTGGCTGTTTGGCAAGCTGTTCTCCTCTGATTTAGTAACATCACCAGGGACTCACCTCAGTGAACGGGTGGAGAAGGCGTTGCCAAGTGTAATTCCCTTAGGCAAGTAAGTAAGGAGTTATGTGCTCTCTTCTCTTAGGGATGCAGAAGACGCTGTCTATGGAAGAAATGGATATGGATTCGGAGACTCCAAGCTGCGTGTAGAATACCCTCGCTCCTCTGGCGCTAAATTTAGTGGCCCTATGGGAGGCGGAGAAAGAGGAGGGGGTCCTAGGGGGAGGTTTGGGCCCCCAACTCGGAGATCTGAGTTCCGGGTGATAGTGACTGGTAGGTGGACGTTCTGAGTCGTAGGCACTGTTGTTTTTGTCTCTCTCTTGGCGGACTGGAGGTCAAGGGGACTAAGTGGAGGTCAAGGCAGCTGCCCAAAACAAACACGAACAAAACAGTAAAAACTCAAACTGATCATGTTGACTGCATAAACCCAAACACCGGCCATAGTGACTGGTAGGTGTATGTTTTATCATTCATTTTTGTTTTACCCATTGCTTGAGGTATTCCTCGATTGTATTTCTGTTGTACAGTATGTCCTAATATAGATAGACTTTCTCTGGTTTCAACACAACTGGCAGTCATAATTTTCTTTCAAATCAAGGGAAACTATTAGTAGAGACAGTTTACATACATACAGTTTTTATGAAAGTTTTGCATGAAATGGAAAGGTAAATGTGAAATGGGTACATGCCACCTGAAAACGTTCCACAGTAAACACTTGAAAAGGCATAGCTGTTGCATCACATTTCTTTCCCTTTCTGATAAGCATTATCCAGCTTATAGCTGCAGCTTCTAGAGAAATCTAGAGAAATGACAATGGTCTGTCTCCCCTCCCAGGATTGCCCCCAACAGGGAGCTGGCAGGATCTCAAAGACCACATGCGTGAGGCGGGGGATGTATGTTTCGCCGACGTGCAGCGGGATGGGGAAGGGGTGGTGGAGTTTGTCCGTCGGGAGGACATGGAGTACGCCCTGCGCAGACTGGACAGGACTGAGTTCCGTTCCCATCAGGTGTGTGCAACTCTCCACAGGAAAACCTGGCAGCCAGGAACTCATTTAGGCTTCTCAAACCTCCTCGGTGACATGTCTGGTAGCCCTGTACCATCTCACCTGTAGTCAAGGGCTGGATAATTAGGAGATTCTAGTTCTGGATAAAATCTACATGGAACAGCTGGGGGTGTACATGAGATTTGAGAACAACTGCATTAGATGGTTACAACAAGCTCATTTGGGGGGGAATAATCTAGTCATTTGCTCTGCATGTCGCCTCAGGGGGAGACGGCAAACATTCGTGTCTACGGAGAACGAGGTGCCAGTTACGGCCGTTCGCGTTCCCGCTCCAGATCCCCACGTGGGCGTGGCTACTCCCCACCTTACCAAAGCAGAGGGTCCCCTCCACAACGTTACCAGTCCCCCCTACGGCGCACTGTGTCCCGTCACAGCCCCCCAGCAAGGAGACACCCAGTTCCCCACCACAGCCCGCCCCCACGCCACTATCGGTAGATCAGCCAGCCATTCACAAGAAGGCACTGATGATTAGGGGCAGATGAATAATGTTGTTTATCCCTGATGGGCACATCATTATCACCGTTTTGCTTGCTATGTACATTCCATGAATACATGCGCCCCTGCCCTTCTGTTGGCCTTCAGTGTTCTTGATTTATTCCTGTTGCTTCAAGTAAGTTTCAGATCCCCGTGTCCAGTCACTAATCAGCTAAGTTCTGATGTCTGGTGAGACCATTTGCCAATTTACTGGTCTTGCTACGTGTCAACATTGTTTGTAATCAACACTGCCCTGAGAAGTGTGATACTCACAAAAATGTGAACATCTGCCTGCTTTTTTTACTTTTTTTTTTTTTTAAGTAATTGTATGTGTGTGGACCTGTATGTGACTGAATGTTTGGAAATAGATTCTGATTGTAATTGGCTGGTAAACCTGTGAACATCCTTATTTCATTTTAAATAAATGTTGGAACTTTTTAACATGCATCTGATTTCCTTACCAATGTTTTTGTAACCTTTGGTGGCTGCATGCAAGCTGATTTTGTTTTTCAATTAAGACACTCAAACGACAACACCTGCACTCAAGATTCTAGATTAGCTTTAGTTAGATGAGCTGAAAATATAACTTATTATTGTAACAATTTTTATTTACTGTTTTGTCACTGTACATGTCAATCTAAAACTGAAATTTCAGGGGAAAAAACATCTGAAGTCCAGTGTAGCTATAAGTGAAATGGTCAAAACATCGACAGTGAGTATAAAGTCACCACCCACCTTCAAAATGTTCACCTTTTGTTGCCTTAGCCTGAAATTAAAACCCATAAAATCTTTTATTTACAAAGTTAACAACAATATCCAGGTCATTCTTTCCCCAAATAAACTAATTAATACAGTATAATACCCTATTTGGATAAGTGAATGCACCACACTGGGTATCCACTAGGAAATGTGGCTAGGAGAAATTTTCACCTCCAATGGAGCCACGTGTGCAGGGCAGTGTGGGATACCGAGCAGCGCGAAGCAAGCATAGCAGGCACTGAAAAATAGAGCCATGGCCTATATAATGCAAATGTGGGATGAATTTCGCTTGCCGGCGGTGGGCAACAGCCAATCAGAAAAGGCATGTCTGGTACACTTGTCCGCTGGTTCCCTTTACAATTTTCTGCCGTACAATCTTTTCTATAGCAAAATGGACAAAAAATGAATAATTCATATCATTGGTTGGGAATACTACTAAGCGGGAAAACATTTCATTTGGTATTATAAAGCTACGTCGTCATCAAATACACAAATATTAGTTACATAACCAGCTCCTACAACACTTACTAGTAGTAGCTACAGAAGCTGCTATATCTCCTATAGAGCAATTTTGATTTTCATTAACCCAATTATCGGGTATCCTACCTGTGTGTATTGACATCAGCTCTAGAATTTGTGGGGGTGACTTGAACATTAGTGACATTTTGGGCCAACACTCCCTCAAGCGTCCCCTTCAGAGCAGCAGAGGCGCATGGCGGCTTGTAGATTTATCTTCAGCCTTAAAATTGCAATTGCAAACTTGAGGTACAACCAACCTCCTTCCAGAAAACAAATCAAGCTAATTGGCTTCCATCTGTAATTAATTGCAATGACTTTGATTTGTTCAGAATAAAAGCATTTGTTCATAGAGAACTGCTTAGTAATGTAATTCAAAGCATAGAATCAATTATGGGTGGAAAGGTGCTTTCAAAAGATCTATGAGATAAAGTTGTGGAAAGGCACAAGTTGGAGATGGATATAAAGATTTTCATTATTAAGAAGTGGAAGGCATATGGCCCCACACAGACCTTGAATAAATCAGGCCGTCCCTCCAAACTGGATGACTGGGCAAGGAGGAGACTGATCAGAGAGGCTACCAAGAAGCCAATAAACATGTTTTGCGGAAACCCAATACATCTTTCCTTCCAAAGATCTCCATGCCTAGAGTAAAGCACGACGGTGGCAGCCTCCTGTTGTGGGCGTGTTTCACTTCAGCAGGGACTGGAGCACATGACAGGATAGAATGAAAAATGGACAGTGCAAAAATACTGACAGATTCTTGAGGGGAAGCTGCAGCTCTCTGCCAGGAAGTTGAAAATGGTTCACGTTTCAACATGACAATGACCCAAAGCACACCGCCAAAGCAACTGTACAGTGGCTGAAGAACAAGAAGGTTAATGTCCTTGTGTGGCCTAGTCAGAGCCCCAACCTAAATCCCATTGAGAATCTGTGGAATGACTTGAAGCATGCCATCCATAAGCGGTCTCTGTGCAATTTGATTGAGCTTGAACCATTCTGCAAGGAAGAATGGGCTAATTTTGCAAACGTCTAGGGGTGCAAAAATAGAGACCCATGGCTGTAATTGAAACAAAAGGTGGTTCCACCAAGCGTTAACTCAGGGGGGTGTTCACTTATCCAAATAGGGTATTCTACTGTTTTAACTGTACATAATTTCCAGTTTTTAGAAAAACAATTCACTTGCATATCGTGTCGTGTAAATAAAGACGGAAAAAGTCTGATTTTATGCGTTTTCATTTCAGGCTGTAAGGTAATCAAAGGTGGCACTTTTCAAAGGGGAGGGTGACTTTCCATACCCACTGTAATCTCACACAGTTTAAACCAAATGAATGTACTCATAAGATGTTCAGCTTTCTCTTTGAGCCCAATGCTTCCACATTGTGAAGGTCATTTTAACCAGAGAACTCTTATAATAGACATTGACACAAATTACTGAATTCATGAACAACATAAATGAAAATCTATTTCCAAAGCATCATAATCCTTATCAATGATCTAATATCTGACATGACCACATTACATGCATCTTGTGATCATGGATGTTTGTCTAACCCAGATTCCACAGTTCCTCCTGTAATCAATGCCCAACATACAGATGATTATCCCCTTTATCATTCAGTACTTGGGATTCTTTGTATGAATGCTCATTAGTCTCCAGACCAGACGGACAGTGACCTCAAACAAAACCCAATCCAAGCTAAAATGGTGGAGACCCTGCACATGATCCACAGCTTCCCTAGTAAACAAGGCAAAGTTGTCGATGAGATCCATCTCCTTGTCAGCTGTCAGGGTTTGTCTTTATTGGGCCCCATGAATTCTACACCATCAATGGGAATGTCCTTTTCTTTGATGGCCTTCTGTAAAAACAAGCACACCGTATGCATTATGTAGCCATATTATTATATTACAAACTTAGCATCTGACATTTAGAAACACTAAAATATAGTGGATTTAGAGATTGCAATATGCCCATAAATGTAGGTGTATATGTGTACACTCTCAGTGGCCAATTTATTAGGTACACCTATCTACCAGAACAGCCTGAAATCTTCACAGCATAGATTTAACAAGGTGCTGGAAATGTTACTTAGGGATTTTGTTCCATGCTGAGTCAATAGCATCACGCAGTACCTGCAGATTTTTCAACCACCCATTCATGCTGTGAACCTCCCGTTCCAACTTATCCCAAAGTTGTTCTAATGGACTGAAATTTGGGACTGTTGTGAAGTCAATTTCATGTTTGTTGAACCAGCTAGATGTGTGTGCTTTGTGACATGGTGCATGGTCCTGCTGGAAGTGTCCATTTAAAAACAGGTACACTGGCCATAAATGGATGCACATGGTCAGCAAGTGCTTGGGTACACTGTGGCATTCAAATGAGGGGTGTCACGATATAGTGGTATATCATTAACCGTCATACAATAACTGTGATATTAAAAAATTAAATATTGATATCATGTTAATAATACACATATGATATCGTTTTTCCTAGATGAAAATTACATTTTTCCAAAAACTCCTCTTGGTTTTTCTATAGCTTATTCATGTCTCTTATGGTCAAACTATGCATGTGCTTAAACTACGAGTCTGGACCTATACACTCGCGTTTTCATTGCCTATTCACTAGGCAAAAATTTGTTGTATTTTTCCAAAAACTCCTCACTGTGTTAGGCCTTTTGGATCTTTTGTTTATCAGTTCATCTGGTTGCCTTTTCACTATCCATTAAGTGTAATTGCTCTTTTTGTACACTTCTTTCTATTTTTATTTGTACATTTATGGTTACAGACTCTCTCACCACCTCCCTACACTTGTACTTTGAGTTTAATGAATTTGCCAAAAAAAAAGGCAAAACACAAGGCAAAATGGATCTATGGATTAATGCAGTTTACTCCAAATTCTGACCCTAGCCTTCTGCAAGTTGAAGCAGAAATGAAATTCTTCAGACCAGGCAACATTTTCTTTCAAATGTACTGTTTCGGTGATATCATGCCCACTGTCACCTCATCTTCCTGATCTTTGCTGACAGGAGTGGAACCCAAGCATGGTCTTCTGCTGCTGCTTTAGCTCATCCACTCCAAGGTTTGACACATTGTGTTCAGAGATAGACGTCTGCACATTGACGTGTTTATTTGAGAACTACTTTGGCCATTCTCCTCTGACTACTTATTGTATATAAGGAGTGGCATTCAAACCCCGCATGAGGTAATGTAAAGTCCATCGAGATACACATGCCATTGATGAAGAGAAACTTGTTTTGCCAAGGTCATGTGAGTTTCACAGGCCCTCATTTCACCTTAGAAAAGATCTCAAGCGTGGATCTCAGATCTCAAGATCTCAGAGATCCACGCTTGATCTCCACGCTTGATCTCAAAGATCTCAGATCTCAAGCGTGGGACGAGAGGTACCGAAATCTCCAAGTGTGATTTACGAAACTGAGCAAAGTCGTCGAAATGAGCGTAGATGTCATGGCAGATTGATAAATCGGAAAAAGCCGTGGACGCGAGAGGACCCGTCCTTATTTACATATGACACCCCGTAATTAATGCGAGTGTTGCGATCATCAACCTACAAATTGACAGCTTTCAGCATAAATAATAGCCTAAAACCGCATATTAACCATTCGTCACTCTCCATGAAAAACAAATTCACCGTGGTCACGGAATATTTTCGCGTCTCAGCCCAGATTCGCGGTCCTTAAGAGCAAACTCTGCCATTACTAGAGTAAATGCTAGACGCACAACCACTGGTTTATTTATACTCTCATTGGTCAGTTTAAGACCTGATAACTAATCAAAATGCCAGCCACCGAAATTATAATTACCATTTATGATCTCCAAGTATGTCGATGCTATAGGCATGAGTGACTTAGGAATAGCAAAGCAAGTTTATCTAACGCATTACATACACAAAGGCAATTAAGACCACACAAACGCATGAACAGAAATAAAAAATGCTGCATAAAGTGAAAGGAATAAATCATTTTTTAACATCTGGTATGACAGCTTTCAGCATAAATGTGCTATATCCCTTGTCATCTTATTTTATATTACCTATTATTATTGTGGTGGTTGTTACTGAGGCTGTTAATGTTTTTCGTGACCATGATGGTCGCATTGCGAATGAAGCAATCTTATTTTTTGACGTTGGTTTACACGGTCCCGACCAGACGGGAGTTTGATCGTAAGGATACGACAAAGATAATATTGATAAATACCAGCACTGTCGGTGCTCTGTCAAATTTAATCATACAAACGATTCATTAATGAGGGCCATTATTATTCGTTTGAGCCTATGGAACGATGAGCAACCACGGCAGTCTACAAGTGAATATCTCGTAAGGCCAATTCCGTAGTTGCGGTCAGGGGCGCTGCCAGAGATTTTGGGCCCACTGAAAATATATCGTATTGGGCCCCACCAAATAATGTTCTAATATTTGTTTAGGGCCCCTGTCAGTCACGGGCCCTTAGAATCATCCTATCTTCCCCCCCCCCATACGACGCCCCTGGTTGCGGTCAAAGCTATGATGAACCACCACTGGCCATAAATGGATGCACATGGTCAGCAACAGTGCTTGGGTACACTGTGGCATTCAAATGATGCTTAACTAGTATTAAGGGGCAAATGTGTGCCCAGAAAACATTCCTGACATTGTTACACCACCACCACAAGGATGTACCATTGACACAAGGCAGAATGGATCTATGGATTAATGCAGTTTACTCCAAATTCTGACCCTAGCCTTCTGCAAGTTGAAGCAGAAATTAAATTCTTCAGACCAGGCAACATTTTCCTTCAAATGTACCGTTTCGGTGATATCATGCCCACTGTCACCTCATCTTCCTGTTCTTTGCTGACAGGAGTGGAACCCAAGCATGGTCTTCTGCTGCTGCTTTAGCCCATCCACTCCAAGGTTTGACACTGTGTGTTCAGAGATCCACGTCTGCACATCGACGTGGTTATTTGAGAACTACTTTGGCCATTCTCTTCTGACTTCTCTCATTAACAAGATGTTGGCCCACACCACAATATGTTTATTGTATATAAGTAGTGGCATTCAAACCCGCATGGTATGTAAAGTTAATCGAGATACACATGCCATTGATGAAGAGAAACTTGTTTTGCCAAGGCCATGTGAGTTTCACTGGCACTCACTCATTTCAACTTGAGTGAGTGCCAGTGAAAAGATCCCAGACTCAAGCGTGGGAAGAGACGTACCGTCTTCTCCAAGTGTCATTTACGAAACTGTCGCACCTCGTCGAAATGAGCGTAGATAAAATCGGAAAAGCCGTGGACGCGAGAACGCGCAGCACCCGTCCTTATTTACATATGACACATCCGTAATTAATGCGAGTGTTGCGATCATCAACCTACAAACTGACAGCTTTCAGCATAAATTATAGCCTAAAACCGCAAATTAACAATTCGTCACTCTCCATGAAAAAAAATTCAGCGTGGTCGCGGAATACTTTCCCAGAGCCGCGGTCCTTCAGAAGAGCAAGCTCATTACTAGAGCAACTACTCGAAGCACAGCCACTGGTTTATTTATAGTCATTGGTCAATTTAAGACCTGATAGCTAATCAAAATGCCAGCCACCGAAATTATGATTACCATTTATGATCTTCAAGTATGTGGATGCTATTGGCATGAGTGACTTTGGAATAGCAAGGCAAAGCAAGTTAATTTTTCTAGCGCATTACATACACAAAGGCAATTCAAACCATACAAACGCATGAACAACAAGAAATAAGAGAAAAAAATGCTGCACGAAGTGAAATGAATAAATCATACAATAATAAGGTAGTGATACATTAGTTAACATTTGGTACGTTTGGATGTGTTATATCCCTTGTCATTTTATATCCCGTAAGGCGAATTCCGTTGTTGCGGTCAAACCTATGAAGAACCACCTACGCGAATTTGTCTTCAAACTTTTTCGCACCTTTAACTTTTCCTTTTTGCCAACATGCCTTCATTCTAGAGGTTGGACTTCACGATTGGAAGATCACTGATGTGGTAACTTGACCTTATCTCGAGGTCACAGTTGTCAAAAAGCGCAATATTCATGAGGACTTACAAGCAAAAATACTTTTTGAATCTGACATCTGTGACGCAACATTGCTGTTTTGGTTCAAGCTTACGTAAGTGGTACAACAGTTGAAGTATTGTAATGAAGATTAAAACCCAGGTAGACAGCTTGCTAAAAACAGTCGTCCGTGTTTGATATAATGTATTTACCTGAACACAATGCTGATACTTCTTAAACATTTCTGTACAGGGATCACCGCTTCGATCTCCTTTCAAGAATTTCTCGGCAAACCAACGGTTAAAGCATTGGTCATATTCCCGTTTTAGGTCAGTGCAACCCTCTCCAACACTATTCATCTTCAAGACAGAATAAACAGACCCTACGATTTTACAAAGTACTGAAGGAATATAGATATTTTGTATATTAATCCAAGCTGGCTACATGAAATTCTCTCCTCCGCACATTTCTCGACTTTCCTTGAAACACATGGTCTGATTGGCCAAACAACATGGCTTGTTTTGATGACGTTATTCAAGGAGCGACACATCGTTAAAAAATGCACATTGGCTCTGTCATATCCGGTTATATCTGACATTAACATAGTTAAAGCGGATTATAGCCTAAATGACGCCTGACAGGTTTTGTCTCCCAAATAAAAACATCTTAACATATCACACAAAACATAACCTTGTAATGCATTGGTTTCTAAGTATTCTGTTACTGATATTATTTGTACTTTCTGTAATAATAACTATGAAAATCTTTCTCAACTATTTTATGACTTCTGCTACATTCCTCAATTCTGGAAGAAAACTTGGCGACAACATTTTTAATATAATTAACCACCCTTAGGCTTTCGTTTCAAAAGACAATCTGCTGTTATTCCAATGAAAACCAGTCCATTGACTCATCTATACATTTTATTATCATTGCTGCCAAATGTTTTAAGCATAAACAGAAATTCCCCCAAAAATTCCCAAACATAACGTATTCCTAGCTGATTTAAATGTTTTATTGAATTCCTTAAGACTTGCCAATAACAAGAAAAATGTACCTCAGTGAACTCACATTGACACTGTTTTCCATGAGATTTGAATTTAACTTAGTATTTGTCTATTGCTTTTATGTATTATTTTATTTACACAACTTTATTTACAATGATACATTTATTGTATTGCTTACTCTATTGTTCTGTATTGTGGTGAATTCCTTATGTTTGTCCATGTTTCCGCTCTTGCTTGTATTGTAATGTTCGTTGATTCATTCATGATTAAAAAATACAATTGCCAACCCACTGCCAGATTGCCTTTCCTAAAAAGACAAAGAATTATGAAATGCAGTTAACATAGGCATATATATTCATCATAACTCTGTACTGTATATTTAAAGCAAAAAGGCACGAGGGGGTGTGGTATATTACCAGTATACCACAAACACCTGAGATGCCCTAATGCTATTATAAATTGGTTACCAATGCAGTTAGAGCAGTAAAAAGTGAAGTGATGTCATACTCGTGGTATATGGTCTCATATACAACGGCTACAAGCATTCAGGATTCTAACCACCTACAGTGAGGGAAAAAATTATTTGATCCCCTGCTGATTTTGTACGTTTGCCCACTGACAAAGAAATGATCAGTCTATGATTTTAATGGTAGGTTTATTTGAACAGTGATAGACAGAAGAACGACAAAAACATCCAGAAAAACACATGTCAAAAATGTTATAAATTGATTTGCATTTTAATGAGTGAAGTAAGTATTTGATCCCCTCTCAGTCAGAAAGATTTCTGGATCCCAGGTGTCTTTTATACAGGTAACGAGCTGAGATTAGGAGCACACTCTTAAAGGGAGTGCTCCTAATCTCAGCTTGTTACTTGTATAAAAGACACCTGTCCACAGAAGCAATCAATCAATCAGATTCCAAACTTTCCACTATGGCCAAGACCAAAGAGCTGTCCAAGGATGTCAGGGACAAGATTGTAGACCTACACAAGGCTGGAATGAGCTACAAGACCATCGCCAAGCAGATTGGTGAGAAGGTGACAACAGTTGGTGCGATTATTCGCAAATGGAAGAAACACAAAAGAACTGTCAATCTCCCTCAGTCTGGGGCTCCATGCAAGATCTCACCTCGTGGAGTTGCAATGATCATGAGAACGGTGAGGAATCAGCCCAGAACTACACAGGAGGATCTTGTCAATGATCTCAAGGCAGCTGGGACCACAGTCACCAAGAAAACAATTGGTAACACTCTACACCGTGAACTGAAATCCTGCAGCGCCCGCAAGGTCCCCCTGCTCAAGAAAGCACATGTACAGGCCCGTCTGAAGTTTGCCAAAGAACATCTGAATGATTCAGAGGAGAACTGAGTGAAAGTGTTGTGGTAAGATGAGACCAAAATCGAGCTCTTTGGCATCAACTCAACTCGTCGTGTTTGGAGGAGGAATGCTGCCTATGACCTCAAGAACACCATTCCCACCGTCAAACATGGAGGTGGAAACATTATGCTTTGGGGGTGTTTTTCTGCTAAGGGGACAGGACAACTTCACCGCATCAAAGGGACGATGGACGGGGCCATGTACCGTCAAATCTTGGGTGAGAACCTCCTTCCTTCAGCCAGGGCATTGAAAATAGGTCGTGGATGGGTATTCCAGCATGACAATGACCCAAAACTCATGGCCAAGGCAACAAAGGAGTGGCTCAAGAAGAAGCACATTAAGGTCGTGGAGTGGCCTAGCCAGTCTCCAGACCTTAATCCCATAGAAAATCTGTGGAGGGAGCTGAATATTCAAGTTGCCAAACGTCAGCCTCAAAACCTTAATGACTTAGAGAAGATCTGCAAAGAGGAGTGGGACAAAATCCCTCCTGAGATGTGTGCAAACCTGGTGGCCAACTACAAGAAACGTTTGACCTCTGTGATTGCCAACAAGGGTTTTGCCACCAAGAACTAAGTCATGTTTTGCAGAGGGGTCGAATACTTATTTCACTCATTAAAATGCAAATCAATTTATAACATTTTTTGACAAGCGTTTTTCTGGATTTTTTTGTTGTTATTCTGTCTCTCACTGTTCAAATAAACCTACCATTAGAATTATAGACTGATCATTTCTTTGTCAGTGGGCAAATGTACAAAATTAGCAGGGGATCAAATAATTTTTTCCCTCACTGTAGTTTATAACAGACTGAACCCCATGGGTGTGACATCACATCACTATTACTGCTTTAGTTGCATTGATCACCGTTTTATAAGCACAATAAGGCATCTCAGAGGTTTGGGATATGTTGTTAGTATACCCCAGCCAGGCAGTGTCCAGGCACTCCACAAAGTGTTGTGCCTAAGAACAGCACTTCCCGGTGGTATAAGGATATATACACCACATCCCCTCGTGCCTTATTGCTTACATAAACCAAAGCCGAAGTGTCTTTAATGTGTTCAAACAGTTGGCAAGACTTTAGGAAGTGAATCAATGAGAATTTGAATATCCCACCAAGTTGACCATGTTAAAATGATGGATGACTTCAATAGTGATGCCAATGCATTTTCTCTCAGTTAAGTCTACTAAACATCTCTATAGCAATGAATGAAACCAGACTTTACAAAATGCTGAATCCAAAATATACTGATTGTTTAATACACAGCAAAGTAATAACAACAATAAACTGTTTAAGAATACATAAAGAAAATAATTTGCTCATATGTTGTCAGATTTTTTTTCTCTATTCTCAAGCAACAAATCACATGTACATTAGCCTACGTGTACATATCTGATATTAAACTCACATGTACTTTTAAACATTAGCCTGTGTTACAAATAATTTTACAGTTAACAATACCGTACAACAGCAATATACATTGACATTTAGCCGATCAGGAGAATATGTAATAAAGAGACAGATTTAAGCACTAATTCAAAAACACTGGAATACATTGGACATTATGTTTAAGAGACAGCCAGGGGTTTTGGAAAATGTTCCTGCTGTGTTGGGAGGATTGCAGGCTTTTTGGCTGTGCCTCTATTTTGTGAATGGTTCTAACTGATGGGAAGTGCATGATGGCAATGTACAAACAACATCTCGTTTGGTTATCATATTGAGAATATCCCTGCACAAAGTAGCTCAATTTAAGGCAAAACAAATACAAAAACATCCTGAAGCAATATGCAAAGAGTTTTTGTTTTTAAAAGGGTACATTCACTAAGTGAACAATTACATTTATTCATAAACGTATCAGTTACAATGTTAATTACCTGAACATAGGAAAGTGCTTTTAGAGACTGAGACACAGAAATACTGCGTTGTGCAATTATTGTAGTGTAATTATAGTTTCAATATGGGTCCCCAGATGATTTCAGGAATGAAAAGAATAAAGAAGCATGATTTTAAAATACTGACTATGCATTTGTCAATCTGGTTAGCTTTCATACAAATACAAGTTACAATTTTCAGAATACATGGACTTTTATGTGACTTTCAATTTTCACAGTTTTGCACACCGATTGAAAAGGGAGAAGAAAAGTCACATGCTGGATCACTTATTTTCTATGAGTGTCTGCACTTTGAGGACCAAGTCTCGAGCCATCGTTAGGACCTGCGGAACGTTGTGATGCTCTGCCATTTCTGTAGAGGGAAATCAAAACACACTGTAATTTGAGCCCAACCTGTTGTGTTGATTTACATTGTTGATTTACATGTGAGGACAGTCTATTCAGGTACGCCATTTGTCTTTGTCAGTAAGCACAGTAAAGGCAGCTGGCATGTTCAGATCATACTCTCACCATTGAAGAACTTGATGATGTCAGTGAAGTCCATGTTGTTCTCCAGGATGATGTCTCGGTACATCTCCACCATTGCGAGAGCAATGAAGAGGACAAAATGTGTGGAGGAGGTATATGTGGCCGCCCAGATGGTCTCCCACACAGAGAACACATCATCATACACCATCTCTGGAAGACAAAGCAGGAAAATACTGAGTAAGGCACAGACAGATGTGACCTGCCTGCAGAAAAGTCATATTACCAAAACAGAAACCTCAGAAAACACAAGCAATTACATTTTCAAAATTTTACATAGGTATTATTTTACACCTTGAACAACATGTATTTAAGTTTTTGACATTAGCAACTATATCCTCTGGTTCTAATATGAAATTCTGTACTATCGTACGTGATATGAACGTTATGTAAAACATGGCCATGCAGATGTCAGCACCTCTTTTGAAGTCCAACAGGAACCAGCGGTAGCAGAAGTAGAAGTGAGTGTAGTCTCCATTCATTTGCATCAGTTCAAAGAGCTCTGAATCAAGGATCTAGCAAAATGACCAGAGAGGGTCTGTGTGTTAGTACAAAGTAATGCCCCGGTCCCTTTAACAGTGGGACTGTCTGATTATATGGTACCTGAATGAGGGAACGCATGTTTGCAAAGTGCGAGTCCATGGCCCCTCCGTGGGGGAAGTTCTGATTCATCCTCTTCATTAACTCCGAGAAGCAGCTGAACGCCATGACCTCTGAGAAACACAGGAAAAGCAAATGATTCACCTTAACTCACTCAAGTCTGCGAAACATGCAGCTTTAAGAGAGCCATCATTCAGGTAGACTGACCATCATCCAGAACGACCAGTAACGGAGCCAGCAGATCACACATGCCCTGGACATAGCCAATCTCCAGATGCTGCCACACGTAACTGCACATGATGTTACGTAGTTTCTCCAGGTTACCCGGGCTGAAGTACCAGTAGGTTCTGTCACAGCGTCTCACATCCTTATCAATGCGATGCACGTTGAGCAAGTACAAGTCCAACTGCTCTGGCTGCAAAGAGGATATGATTGGTTAAAGTGGTTCGCTTTCATATGGATTCTGTTTCAGGATTTATTGCAGCTCTGTAGCCAGATAGGTACTGTGGCAGTACCCATACGTCAATTGTCTGAAATACTTACAGAGTAAGTAGCCCCGGCGGGCGACTCTGTCCCTGGTGAGACCTCAGGTTTGACTTCCTCTGACACAACCATCGAATGAGACTGGGGGTATAGACTCTCCATCTCGGGTTCCTCCTCAGACAGGGTCAGCTCTGTTCCATCAGTACTAGTCTTGGAGCTTGCATCCAGCGCAGGATCCCCTGAGTCAACTCTCCCCAGGACCGAGGGGGCAGGTGGGGGCGCCATCAGGCTCGGCAGGGGTCTAGCCCAGGCTGTTGGGATGTCCTCCATCTCTAAGGCGGATGGTGAGTCATCAGAATCTAGCGTATCCGGAGATCGCCGTGAGTGGGCTGTCGCTATAACAGTGGCCCTGGCCTCGGGCTGGGCTGGATTCATTACGGGCACGACAGGTTTCTCTGTGGCAACCGTCATTTCTGTGTCTTTCTTATTGTTTTTCTCAGGGACTGTGGCCTCAACTGAGTCTAATGTTTTGGTGTTGGCCACTTCGGAAAACATGTCTTTTGCACAAACACAAGCCTTGTTGGGTTGAGGGGTTTTAATCATTTGCAATTCAGATTCGGTAATTTCTTCAATGTCAGACTTTGTCTCTTCTTTTTCTGAAATATCAGCCTCACCTAACAATGTTGAGTCTTTGTTGTTTTCCGTTACAGATGCCCCTATGGGACAGAGCTCCTTTGATAGGGCTTTGTGTTTCTCTTGTGTTTTAGTAACTATAGCCTCACCTAGTGGCGGAGCTGGAATGTATTCATTTGAAACCTCTATTTCTAGTTTTAGAATATCAGTGTTCTCAGATGCAAATGCTGCCCTCACAGGAAGCTTTGTGTCTGCTACGACAGGAACTTCAGACAAACCAACTGCTGTAACTTTCTTTCTTTTTGTTTCAACATTTCCCAAAGACTGCACATCATCTTTGTCAGATCCCTTCTCTTCAGCCTGTTCTGAGGTTTTCATGATTTCTACTGATTTAGAGATCTTTTCATTTTCCAGGGCTTTGGATTCCCCGGTTGATGCAGCCTTGTCATCAACTGGTATGGGCAACTTAAAACCTTTGGTTTCCCCTTCTGTTTCCAAAACAGTCTGAACTATTCGTGTGTCAGCCCTGGCCTGTGGGCGACATGTAGCTCCTTGGGTAGGTGATGACTCTGGTGATGATGGAGTGGCTGTTGTTCTGACAGGTGAGTCAGACACAGGACTGTGGTTGGTGCTGTGCTGCTGTTCTGAAAGACCTGAGTTTACAGAGATGTTACAGGTGGATGGATCCCCAGAGTCTGAGGTACCACTTAGTATGGACACATCTCGTAGACCTTTGGTTTTGGACCGATCTTTACTTTCACGGGGCTTTGTCTTGGATTCAATCTGATCCATTTCCTCCACGGACCAAAATTCCTGCAACAGCAGATCAAATGTCAGTGAATGACAGGAAACAGCACTGACCTCCTAAAACCCTTGAGTACGAACATACTGTACCCGTGTGGTAAGGCTGCAGTAACTCTGAGTGGATATTATGTTTGTCTGAAGCATCGCTTTGTGAGGACTGGCGTGGCAGGATGAGACAGGATGTACGCATGTTAACCAGCTGAGAATGAGTCTAGCTCTGTTGTTCCGTGTTTCCCTTATGAAATGGAATGACCTCCTTACAGCGGTGCTGACAGTGGAGTCTCGCTGCACTGGCTCTGGTCTGTTCAAACTGGCCACAGAGTTGCACTTGGCTATGGCTTCAGCATGCTTCTCACGCTCACTCTGCTTGACGATGGCCTCACAGCCCAGCCACTCCTTCATAGTCTGCTCATAGCAGGCCCGCACCTGCTCGTCCACCTACACACACAGACAAACACACAAGTTCACTGGTACGCAGTGGAATTAGGTCGTTCCGCCAGGTTATTTTTACCAAGTGTCAAGTGGCTAAAATAAAAAGATAATCTTATTTCAACATTTTAATATCTGTCATAAACGGCACAATTTCATCTTCACTTTTCGAATCTCAATAGGTTAAATGAAAAAAAGACTATTAAGTACCTATTAAAGTAGCAAGTAAAGTCTCATGGTCAATGATGTCTTATTAAATCAGCCATAAATCCCCTTGTGACAGGGGGAATAGCTTGGTATTTGAAACAGGGAGTGGCAATTAAATACAAGCTTTACAAAAACATTATTGTTAAGTAATATCTTACCTTTCCATCTACAGGACACAGGATTGAACTTAAAATGATGAATTTTATCTCCAGAAATAACTTTGTCATAGCAACAAAATCAAGGCTATACAATGACGCTGAAACTTGAAATCTTCCTTTAAGTTACACAGGGTGGATGGAAGTGGATGTGAAAATAATGCATTTTGCTAATAACAAGCCTTTACTGAAACAAAAAATATGATTTATTGAATTATCCAAGTGGTCAATATTAAATGGGCACGTTTTTGTATAACAGGCTTTTAAAATTCAATTTTGGAGCATGATACATACCAAATAAATACAATAAACTATAGAATGGACGCAAAAGGGACTCTTAATGGAACGACCCAGTTCCATTTGACCCACCTCTCTTTACATGGATTCCGTAGTTGGTATAACATGACAGTATAACAGTACTCACCTCAATCCTCTGTTTCGCTGTCATATCGAAGTGGTAGTGTCCCAGGAGGAAAGGCCAGACCTCCTTGCGTATGGCAGGGGCCACACCACCATAATACACCAGGCGCAGAAGCTCGTGCTCATCATACGCCTGCAGGAGAACATGTTGTGAAACTGACTCAATACAGTAACACACAATAGAAGATGTTGTGGCATCGACTAAACACAGTAACACACAACAGAAGATATTGTGACACCGACTAAACACAGAAACACACAATAGAAGACATTGTGGCACAGACTAAACACAGAAACACACAATAGAAGACATTGTGGCACCGACTAAACACAGAAACACACAATAGAAGACATTGTGGCACAGACTAAACACAGAAACACACAATAGAAGACATTGTGGCACAGACTAAACACAGAAACACACAATAGAAGACATTGTGGCACAGACTAAACACAGAAACACACAACAGAAGACATTGTGGCACAGACTAAACACAGAAACACACAATAGAAGACATTGTGGCACAGACTAAACACAGAAACACACAATAGAAGACGTTGTGGCACAGACTAAACACAGAAACACACAATAGAAGACATTGTGGCACAGACTAAACACAGAAACACACAATAGAAGACGTTGTGAAACTGACTAAACACAGAAACACACAATAGAAAATGTTGTGACACTGACTCAATACAGAAACACAAAATAATCCATATCCCGCCTCTCAATGGGATTTGGCATTTCTTTTTGCAGGTACACTGATGCCGTGACATGTTAGTTAAGCCTTATAAAAAATTCAACTGGTGGTAGTGGCTGTGCGTGCAGTTTGTTCATAACGATGAGCAGGTGTTACTGTAGAACTTACGGAGAAGTCGTGGAGGAAGCCGCTCCAGATATCGACAGTGAGCCCTCTCCGGGCATCGTGAGGCACGTCAGGGTCAACGATGGTGGGGTTGACCAGGGCAGAGAGGTGGATACGAACAGTGGACAGGTGACGACAGTAAGCAAGCCCTTCAATGACGAAGGGAAGGAACATGATTATCAGTCTCACGCTAGCACGAAGACAACAGCATGGATCTGTCTTTCCGACAATGATTCGTGACGCATGTACTCACAGCCGTAGAAAGCGCGGGAGATGATCTGGTACTTCATGGTGTCACAGAGGCGCTTCAGAGGAGCCCTGTCCTGGTTGCAGCCGTTGGGGAGTGAGCCATCGGGAGATCCGCTCTGGGAGCAGGAGAAACAGGAGGACTTCCTGGGGGCGGGATGCCACATGCTCACTGCCTGGTCCATCAGTTCTGGAGCCACTGGACACCAGACAGGAGGAAACATCATCGTCAGGACAACCATGGGCGTTTTTTTGTCCTGTCGCTCGCAACGTCAACAGATGGAGGAGTCTGGCAAATTTCTTTAATGATAATTAAGAAAAAACATGGAAAGATGGACAAACCAAGCCAGAAGATGGGGATGTGACAAAGAGAACTTGATGCCATGCATGGTGTCAAGTCCAGGGTAACCAATGGAGAGCGTTATAGGCAGGGCTACAGGCAGACACAGGGCTGAGGGAGGTCAGGTGGGACAGTGGTCAACAAAAAGAAACATCTTTGAACAAAAAAATGCATACAGAAATAAAAGGGTGTGAACAAAAGAGAGTTCATACGTAACCTACCGAAGTCTGATGGAGTTCCAGGGAGCAGGATCCGAAAGACAAAATCAGTAGCCTCATCCTCCTCCTTATCTGACACTGATTCTACAGAACCCTGAGGACTCCTCTTCCGCAACTTAGGGAAAACCTTTCCCTGCAGGCAAAGGAAGGCCGACAAGATTCATTCAAGCTTATTTGATCTCACCCTAAAACATGTGACGCAAGACTAGGCTAGGAATCCGCCATAGAAGGCCCTTCTCAACTCAATGTCCTTGATTTGCAAATGTCCTTCATTTTGCACAGATCGCAGGCCTTGCAATGAAGAAAACTGCAGCTTTTAAATTAGTGTTAATCACTACTAATCTAAATGTTTTTGCTTGGATAAGATAAACTACTACATGGCCTGATCGTGGTCCAATGGTCAAAGCTGTGGCCTCCAGTGCACATGAACTGCTGCAGCATGGGTTTGAATCAGGCCCACTGCTCTGTCAGCAAAGACTCTTATCTTTCATGTTAAACTCATGAAAATGACCAGAATACCATAATACTGTGCGTTGATAGGACAATGTTGCAGAGACTTACAAATATAGTGTTATCAGATCAGACAGTCCCATGGTTCATCTATCTGACAGACAGAGCTAGACGTCTGATATGTGAACTCTCCAGAAGGGGGTGCCACAGGGCTCTGATCTTGGACCTCTGTTTTCACTGTCTACTGAATTAAAGATGCACTCCGGGACTTTTGCGATTAACTGAACAATTGTTTAAACCTCCCATTTTAGGCTGGATGTGTAATATATTGTTTAAATGTACACTATCTATGAGTAGAAGTACTATCATATCTAAGTTAGCCATGAAATTCCAAGTTTGAAACTGAGTGGTTTTGATGACATCCAATCAAGGATCCCCTGAGCCAACTCTCTCAAGGTCCAAGAGGACAGGCTAGAGGGCACATACATGACATAGTACATAATTGTCAGGGACCTTTTTTGGCTCAACTGCGCCAATTTTACAACCAGTGGCCAAAAATGTACTTCCATATGCTGACAAGACAAAGTTAATTAAATTCTTTTCTATAACAAAATTGTTGTATCCTCCAGGATGGTAAATATTGTCTGCATTAGAACTGTATTCCTTTAACAGTGCCTTAGGTCCATACTGAACAGGGTAAAAAAAAGTGTCCTAGTGCTCTACTCCCCCCTGGAATGAGCCGCAAAAAATAAAAATAAATGGTAGTCCAACTGATAAAAGTACAATGTGTACAGGATTTGACCTCTACCTTGCACGTTACCTCCCAAAACCTCTGGGAAATATATTTTTAATCTTAATAAGACGCAACCTCTTTAAATAAAGTTAATTAATGAAATGACACAGTGGAAACATTCCTCTGGCTGTGGCCAAACAAAGAGATCATAGTCAACGACATACATCCTGCTGTAGATGAACATCTAACTACATTATACAGAACATACCATCATGCTTCAGTTGATTTAGTGGGTGTGGAGCTAGTAGCTAGACGCTATATTACCTGAGATCTAAATCACTGTCATGTCTATTCAGAATGTGAGGGCATGATCAGGTCATTTCTAAAGCATGTTCCATGCTGACCTTTCCCCTCTGGGACCACAGTGGGGGGTCCAGTTGTCCGTGTGGCAGCAGGCCCGTCTCCAGGCAGGTCAGGAACTGGAGCAGGTGCCCTCCCCGAGGGAACCGCAGGGGGGGGCGCTGGATCCCATCCTGACTCACCAGAACCACTGTCCCACCACTGTCCACTGGGAAATGTAGTGACAACATGGTCAATGAAACACACACGAACAAATAGACACAGAGCCGTGTCTTCCAAATTAAAACGGGTTCCTGTACCTTGTTGATGGCAGTGCAGATAAACAATCTCCTCTAGGCGAATAGTCATTGCAAAGTTCCAGTAAACACTAGGAAAATCAAAAGTAAAACAATTATACATTCTTGCTGATTAATATTAGTGTCAGAATAGGTTTATATTATTGTAATTGGTTATGCAATTACCTTTTTTCCGTGTCATCAGCCAAAGTGCCATTCATTAGCTGGTTGGGTGTCCACTTCAGGGTCATAAGATCTGCAGTCTGGTGGAGAGATAGGTACCCTGGGATTGCCTCCATGTCGTCCCTCTGTTGACCAAGACAAGAGATGTGTACAACCCATTCTTTGCAGATGAAACAGATGAAAAGCAACACGGAGTCCTTAAACACACACAGAGTTGTTAAACACACACATGGTGAAAACGCCACATACCGGTTGGACTAGAACGTTGTTCTTCCCAAAAAGAAGGGTAGCCCTGTTGTTCTGATGGAGCGACTCGACATAGTCCCGGGCCCACAGGATGGGCCTGTCCTCCATACTGCCGCTAGACTGCCTCTTCTGGATCTATTACAAAACACCACTGCATTTAAGGCGATTCATTTAAATAGATTGTATCATACGCATCCATCAATCATTTACAAACATCATCTACAGGTAACTCTGGTCCTGGAGGGCCAAAGCACTTCTGGGTTCCATCCTCTCCTCTTAATCAGACTAATTCAGATCAATGAGTGCTCTCCAGGACTGAGGTAGCCACCCCTGGTCAACACACTGACCAGGGCTGGTCGCCTGGAGGGGGAGTCCTGACGACAGTGGCCGCTGTGGATGCGATGTCTTTGGACCAGCTCATCAGCAGAAGGGTCTGTCCAGAAGTGGTCAGCTGTCTTCACCTTGGTGTACTCCAGAGCACAGGGCCCGACTGCAAGAGCAAGGGCAACAAAACACGGAGATCTAAAAGACCTTTGGTGCAGAAAGGTGTAGTCACTGTTACTAATGCCTAAAATCACTTTACTGAACCATCCTCATTCAGAGGGAACGATTATAAAGAGTGACTGGCAATGTCAAAGTCGCCCTCACGGGAAGAGATGAATGTACTCTGTTTCTAGAGATTCTCCTTTTATGGGTGTGAGTAGTACAGAGTCCATTTAGAGGTATACACACTAGTATCCTAACCTTCCAAACCACAGAGCTATCCACTGTAAAGCGCTTATGTTATCTCAGTCGGAGTCACATTCACTATAACGTGTCGTTAAGTGTGGTAAAAATGTTTCTCCCCTCACAATCTCATAATGTCCAATTCGTGATCATGATCTTGTCCATCCTAAAAAATCCATTACAGGTTTTTGGAGAGTCAGCGATCATGACATTTCCTCCTATGCACTTCTTGCCAAGCAGTGTTGCTTCTTATGGCACTGCTTGCCCAGCCAGGAAGAATTTGCCAGCGTCACACGATTGAGCAGAGCACAATCTCCGGTGGTACAGCGCGACGAGACAAGGCAACCCATCCACCCCGGACGACGCGGAACCAATCTGCACCACCCTCCGTGGGCCCCCCAGGCATTGTTGGTATGCCGTGACCCACATTCAAAGTCTGATAAGATGAAAATGACACGTAAAAAACCGAAATATCCCATTAAGGGAAAGCACTGCCAGACAGTGACTTCTCATTATCCCAGTCACATATTAAAGACCTGTCCACAGCCAGGCCATAGAGGCCATAAGAAGAGGTTCTATCAATACCTAACAAAGAGGCAAGGATGGGTCCATCCACAGGATCCATTAGAATGGCCTCCCTGTCATAGAAAGTACTGGAAGAAAGGAAAACACATTTACTCAAATGTGCACAAAGAGGCATGTTTACTGACTATTAGTAGTAAGCATATTAAGCAGCTGTAACAGTTGGTTTTTGATCAAAACATAGAGATGGGTAGAGGACTTATTTGGGCTTCACCAATTTTAAGTAGTCACTGGATGAAGTTTCCTATGGGTTGATAGCAATCAGCAAATTATCAGAGCATTGTCTTCTTCAAATTGGATGCTAAGTTTTGTACAACGCCGTTTCCAAAAAAGTTGGGATGCTGCGTAAAATGTAAATAAAAACAGAATGCAATGATGTGCAAATCATTTAATCCCTATATTGAACGGACAGTAGTACAAAGACAACATATCAAATGTTGAAATTGATATCAAATGTTATTGTTTTTGTATATGGCCATTTTTAATTTGATGCCAGCAACACATTTCAAAAAAGTTGGAAGAGGGGCATATTTACAGATGTGTTGTATCACCTCTTCTTTTAACAATACTCTGTAGGGGTTTGGGAACGGAGGACACCAATTGTTTTAGTTTTGATTGTGAAATGTATTCCCATTGTTGCTTGATACAGGATTTCAGCTGCTCAACGGTTCGGGGTGTCCTTTGTCATATTTTTCATTTCATAATGTGCCAAATGTTTTCAATGGGTGACAGGTCAGGACTGCAGGCAGGCCAGTTTAGCACCCGGACTCTTTCACTACAGAGCCACGCTTTTGTAATTCATGCAGAATATGGTTTGGCATTGTCTTGCAGAAATAAGCAAGGCCTTCCCTGGAAAAGACGTCATCTGGATGACAGCATATGTTGCTCCAAAACTTGTATATATTGTTCAGCATTTATGGTGCCTTCACAGAAGTGCAAGTCAACCATGCCATGTGCACTAATACACCCCCATACCATCACGGATGCTGGCTTTTGCACTGTCTAATCTTTAGTCCATGATTCCCAAAAAGAACCTTAATTTTTGATTTGTCAGACCAGGGGACAGTTTTCTACCTCAGTCCATCTAAAATGAGCTCGGGTCCAGAGAAGGTGCTGGTGTTTCTGGTTGTTGTTTATGTAGGTTTTCTTCTTTGCATGGTAGAGTTTTAACTTGTATTTGTGGATGCAGTGACAAACTGTGTTCACAGACAAAAGTGTTCCTGAGCCCATGCAGTGATTTCCACTACTGAATAGTGTCTGTTTTTAATGCAGTGCCACCTGAGGGCCCAAACATCACGGCCATCCAATATTGGTTTTCGGCCTTGTCCCTTGCATACAGAGATTTCTATACAGAGACTATATGAATCTTTTAATGACATTATGTACCATAGATGATGAAAATTGCAAACTCTTTGCAATTTTACAAACTGTTGCACTATTTGACTGTGCAGTCTTTCACATAGTGGTGAACCCCTCCCCATACTCACTTCTGACAGACCCATCCTCTCTGGAATGATCTTTTAATACCCAGTCATGTTACTGACCTTTTGCCAATTGACGTAATTAGTTGTGTGATATTCCGCCAGATTTAGTTTTTTTGCATTACACAACCTTTCCAGTCTTTTGTTGTCTCTGTCCCAACTTTTTTGAAACATGTTGCTGGCATCAAATTCAAAGTGGGCATATATTTTTTAAGAAACAAAAAAATGTCTCAGTTTCAACATTTGATATGTTGTCTTTGTACTATTTTCTATTGAACGTAGGGTTTAAATGATTTGCACATCTTTGCCTTCTGTTTTTATTTGCATTTTTCACAGCGTCCCAACTTGTTTGGAAACAGAGTTGTAAATTGCTTTAATACCACCATCTAGTGAACCTGGCTGACATCTGACTCAAAGTCCTTCTGACTTAAGTGTCTGAAAATTGTGTTTTGATGTTGTCGACAAGAGGTGCTGATAATGAAATTGAACAAATGATGATCGAAATTGCACTAAATCACACCCCAAATCTTTGGCGTAGCAAACTGATGAGGAAGTAGCTAGTAAATAAGAACCAATTAAAACACTTGCACATTTTCTGAGCAAGCATTGCAGTTACATTAGGCTCCTGTACAGACCAGTGAGTCACAGATCTCCCCGCGCCGTCAGGAACGCAGGTTGAGTCAGCCAGGCTACCATCTAGTAGCCCCAATGAATAGACGACACAAGAAATGATTTATGACACCATTGCAGGTGACAGTAAATAACTAAAGTAGGATTTATGCATTCACCAAACACAGAATAATTACAAAATGTAATATTGCTAACCTGCTGTTCTCGACTAAGTACAAGACAATCTTGTCCAGAAGCTTCTCCATGAGAGCAGTTCGTATCCATAGATTCTTCAAGCCTTGAGGGGGGAGGTTGGTCATTCTGGGTTGTTTTTGAACACTGCCATTATTCAGTTGAGCCTGTCTGCTGGAGAATATAGAAAGGAAAGGCAAATTTGAAAGATATGCTCGAGACATTTGAAGAGCTTAAAAAGGGCTTTACACATTAAGATACCCCAAGCTGAGGTAGAACAAAATACACACAACCATGTTTTTTTACATTTATTTTATGGATGGTTGTGAAAAAATAATTAATTGCAAAAGTGGTTGAATTAATATACACTAAACAAAATTATAAACGCAATAATTTTGTTTTTGCCCCCATTCATCATGAGCTGAACTCAAAGATCTAAGACTTTCTCTATGTACACAAAAGGCCTATTTCTCTCAAATATTGTTCACAAATCTGTCTAAATCTGTGTTAGTGAGCACTTCTCCTTTGCCGAGATAATCCATCCACCTCACAGGTGTGGCATATCAAGATGCTGATTAGACAGCATGAGTATTGCACAGGTGTGCCTTAGGCTGGCCACAATAAAAGGCCACTCGAAAATGTGCAGTTTCACTGTATTGGGTGGGTCTGGGGGGGGTCCGAAAACCAGATAGTATCTGGTGTGACCACCATTTGCCTCACGCAGTGCAACACATCCCCTTCGCATAGAGTTGATCAGGTTGTTGATTGTGGCCTGTGGAATGTTGGTCCACTCCTCTTCAATGGCTGTGCAAAGTTGCTGGATATTGGCAGGACCTGGAACACGCTGTCGTATACGCCGATCCAGAGCATCCCAAACATGCTCAATGGGTGACATGTCCGGTGAGTATGCTGGCCATGCAAGAACTGGGATGTTTTCAGCTTCCAGGAATTGTGTACAGATCCTTGCAACATGGGGCTGTGCATTATCATGCTGCAACATGAGGTGATG
>JACXGI010007414.1:0-37516 GCA_016801175.1 Esox masquinongy
TCTAATTTTCTGAGATACTGAATTTGGGGTTTTTATTAGTTGTCAGTTATAATCATCAAAATTAAAAGGAATAAACACTTGAAATATATCAGTCTGTTTGGAATGAATGTATACATTATACAAGTTTCACTTTTTGAATGGAATTACTGAAATAAATCAACTTTTTGATGATATTCTAATTATATGACCAGCACCTGTATGCTTCTCCTGTACTTCACCCGGGAACTCAGGAAATAGCAATTACCATTTATGTATGTGTTTAAAGAGATTCTCTGATTTCTCTCCATCTCACAGAAAATATATACACTTTTGGACAACAAAGTTACTAAACGAAAGACCCGGGAATATTTTTTATTTACTTAATTTACACAGAGAAATCAATTGAGACGAAGGTCTCTTTTACAGCTGAGCGCTGTATTACAACTATAAAAACATACAAAATGAAAAAAAACATACATTAAGAAAAAAGATCACAATTGACAATAAAATATAATTTGAAATGTCTCATAGCCACTAAAACATTTCTCTTAAGATCACCCTGAAAGGCATTCCATGATTATGGGGTAAAATATTCAAAAGCAATCTTACCCAGTTCTGAATAGGCCTCTGGTATCTCCAGCACTATCCAGTCTTGAGAGTGTGTTTGGTAAACAATGACTCCCAGGCAACTGAAGCATATAAAAGACAGTGATGAGTCAGAAACATTGCACCAGTAATACAACACAAGGCTGAACTATAGACTGCCTCCAGAGATTTGAGTACAGAAGCTGAGGCATGCATATATAATATCACCATAACATAGTTGAAATTAAAAGTTGCTTGCACAATATCTTTTCTATGCTGACGTGTGTGATAGAAATTCCAAATATTAACTCTTGAAGTAGGTACAGAGATAAAATTATCTTGGCACAATTATCAGTTTTATTACTTGCAAGGAAAGATGAATCATAGTTTACAAGATGAGACATCCGTGAGACATCTCTCAGGTAACTCAGAGAATCATCAATGCTTATACAATATAAAGGGGTGTGGTGAGATACAACAAAGCTGTCTTATGTCAACAATACATGTTCCCTTCCAAGGGACTAAGGGACACTGTAGGCAACCTTTTCAACTCAGAAGGGCCACATACCTTCAGAACAAAGAACAGATACACTGACAGTTTTAACAGATTGACAGAGGGCCCAATGATCTACTGATACCATTCAATGATAACTACCAAAAACCAATAAACAAAGTCCAGATCCCTTCTCCCACATTCATGATACTATCTACACATCTAGCATTCCTCTTACTTGTCTAAACACAAGGACTCACTAGTCTTCCATTACCTGAAACTAGAAATATACAACCTATTAATGCATCAGTTCAGTAAAATTACCTTCAGATGTGACAGACATTATTTATTCCTATAAAAGAAACCGATTTATAACTTTAGCCTCCTCACCAACATGTGTTTTAAAAGACAGATTTTCATCTAACCAAATCCCAATGTGTTTGTAAGAAGCAACACATTATATAAAATAACCATTTATGGTAGTAATTTTAGGGTCATCCAAAGTACATTTTGTTTCCTAGAAAGTACTTAGTTTGATTGGCACTTTATGGTCCATAAGGGATTTTTGTAACATTTGGAAATCAGACTGACGGTGTACAACAGCGTGTTCCAGCCAGGGAACCATGTGAATAGAAATGTGTTGTCAGAAAAATGAAATGCACATTTTCTGAATGAGTTACACATTTCATTAATATACAGACTGAACAATGTAGGAGTCAGAATGTAACCCATTGGAACTCCTTTGTGGACTTCCACAGATTAGATTAGATTCAACTTTATTGTGAATAGTACAAGTACAGTACAGCAAAATGCAGTTAGCATCTAACCAGAAGTGCAAATAGAGGAGGGCAGAACATTTACAAGTATTTACAAGTATTAAGTATATGTATATTACAAGTGGAATGTACAGATATGCAATGAAGGCAAATGCATTATAAATGGCAGTACTAAATGTGCAATTAAGGCAAATAGAAGAGGGCAGAAAATGTACAAGCATTAAGTATAGTGTATGTTACAAGTGGGGTAATAGTTGTGTGGGTGCAAAGGGCAATTCTAATGGCATTCTAGATGTGAAATCAAGGCATATTGAAGGAGTAAGGTAGCATGTGCAACCGGGATGCAGAGATAGCAGCAATGAGGTCCCTGAGGTAAACACGTACCTGTAACAACTGAAAACATCCATTATCAGACTTTGCAAGGCAGTGTCAGAGTAGTACAAAGGGAGTATTGCAACAAGGTCCCTGGGAGGCGGGGGGGGGGTGTGTATGGTTAGTGATGGGTCACAGAGTCAAACATGGTTACAGTAGATAGAAAGAAACTGTTCCTGAGCCTGCTGGTGCGGGAACGAAGAGACCTGTACTCCCGGCGCCACGAGGGAGCAACAGGGGGCTTAGCCCCCTCAGTTGTATTTTCACGCATAAGTTTCAAATACCACTTAAAGGCCCCTCGAGTGTGAGTTTTTTTGCGTGTGATTTCAGTACTCAGAGTTCCAGAATGTGCTTATGCCATCACAATACATTTCACCCACCGCTTCCCAAAAACACCATACTGCTTACTAGTTATGCATCTAATTTTTTATTTCAATTATATTAGGAAACTACTACCGGTAGTAATAGGCTTCTGTTAAAAAGGTGTATTGAATAGTTATTGACCAACCGTAAAAAAATGCTGTCCTTCTAAAGATCGCGGTGCAAAAGATACTGACACGCTTCACTTGTATCAATAAAACATACACTATCAGGCATGGTGTGTAAATAATTCATTTACGTAATTATTCAGAAGCTCTCAAAGGTTTATGACAAATTATGAATTCCGATTCATGCATATTTAGTAATGGACAAATACTATCAGTGAAAAAATAGATTTTTGAAGATTAACTTGAGCTTTTTTCTCAAGAGCAATTCCTGAGGGGGACACCAAAAGTGGTGCTTTAATACTGTTTTAGTTTGCGCCATCAGTTTGCTTGCTACAGTAGCTCTGCAAATTCAGCTAATGTGTGTGAACCCCTACCAACATAAAACAAATTTACTGGATTAGCCTCACTTTAGCTACGTGCATTGAGCGCCTTTCAGACGGTAAACACGAACATTGTCACCATGCCAGCTAAGGAACACTACATACACTGCACTGCAAGCTTCTCTCATTGACTCAAATTCAAACAGCTGCAAACACTTGTTGATGTTACTGTAGCTAGCTAGCAAACATTAGCTAACGCAACGTGGTCTCAGGACACTACGTAGACTATTTTACGAAAATCCATGGCACCCGATTTCGTATGATATGTGATGTTACGTTAGGTTACATTACAATGCGCCACCAAAACGTATGATACATAACGAAATTATTAAAACGTAACATATCTTACGAACACTATTACAACGTATCAAATGTTACGAGCGCTATTAAAACGTAAAATAACATACGAATGCCAGACAAACGTATGATATTTATGAACGCTATGAAAACATATAAATAATTACGAGTTATTAACAAACTGTCTGACCTGTGTTTCAAACCGGCGACATTAGGATTAGTAGGCAGCCACCCTACCCACTGCCCCACACTGAACATGAAAATTTAGGATGAGTAACAGCAACAGCAACGTCGCTAGAATATGTTATAAAAGCATTTTATTGTTAAAGTTAGGTTAACGTTAGGCATCACAGCACTCGGGTTAAGGTTAGGGTTACGGTTAGATATCACAGCACTGGGGTTAAGGTTAGGGTTAAGGTTTGGGCTATGGTTAGGAAACAAAAAAGGTTAGGTTAAGGTTTGGTTAGGGTTAGGTCTCACAGCTCTGGGGTTCAGGTTAGGGTTTGGGTTAAGGTTAGATATCACAGCACTGGGGTTAAGGTTAAAGTTTGGGTTAGGATTACAAAGAAAATCATTTCAAAAATATTTATGTTGTGACACCACCACTTGCCTTTACTGCTTATAGGTTCCTCACTGGAGCAGTGGGTAGCGCATCTGTCTAGGATGTGGAAGCTTGCTGGTTCAAAATACAGTTTTCTGTTTTTTTTCTCCATTCAGACTCAAACATTATTTTACTGAACGTAATATATCTTACGAAATCCCCTGGCTAAAATTTACATAAAATAGTCTGTGTAATCATTCTGAGACCAGGTTGGCTAACCGCTAGCAAACAAAGTGTGACCTGTAATTCAGTGCAGCGAAAATGAAGATTGGTAATGGTTATAAATGTGTCCTATTGTATTGAGCGGTAGAACAGAAATGTCTAACATATCCTTTGTTTGAAGTAGTTACTGAAAGTCAGCCACCAACGACACACTCCCTCAGATTCCTACACACGCACTGTAGTTATAGTACCTGCATGATGTGCCAATGCTGAGGACTGGACCGAACCATTGTGAGGCAATGGGCGGCGGTCGCAATCTTTTGAAACTTAAAAACACGCTATTAAGCATCTATCAGCGTGCTATAATCAAGTTTTATTGTGTGTTATAAATATAATTGAAATTACATAGTTATATTTACAGGGATATATTGGGAAGGGACAAATCATAGTTTTCCCAGTATGGAAAATCTGTCTGGAAGATGAGCAAATGTAAATAATCATCCGGAGTTACTCATCACCTTTCTTTATCTTTGGTTGATAAACAAACATAGCAGCGCCCACAAACGAGTAAAGTAACTTCTAGAAAGTTTTTACACAATGATTTTGACCGGTTGTCAGCTCTCCCATGATATGGTAAGATGTTCTAGTCGCTAATATCATTCATTTTGTCAGACGTATTATATTTATTTTAGAAAAATATGACTGCTAGTGTTGGCTGCCTGTTGGTACGTAAGTAACCCTTCTGGTCCCAATTTGAACGCTTGCTATCTCGTTAATATCATAGTGTAAATTTTCAAACAATTACAATGAGGAAATAAAGTTATAAAGACTGTTTGAGCTAAATGTGAGTAAAAAAAAGCACAGTCTGATAAATGATCGTATGGTTCAGGGACCACTCTAGCCTGATCACACTGGTGTGATCATATGCGTCAAAGGGTTATATACCCTATAGAAAAATAGCACAAAAAAAAGATTAGCCCCCTCTCCATTTTTAACTGCCCCCTCAGCTACTTCGTCCTGGCACCGGGCCTGTACCGCCTGCCTGATGGTAGGAGGGCAAACAGTTTGCGGCATGGATTTGAAGGGTCCCTGATGATCCTGCGCGCCCTGCGCAGACACCCCTTGCACTGGAGGTCTATGATGGCAGGAAGCTGGGCACCAGTGATGCGCTGGGCGGTTTTCATTACCTGTTGCAGGGCCTTCCAGTCGGCTACGGAGCAACTGCTAAACCACACTGTGGCACAGTTTGCTAGAATGCTCTCGATTGTGCAGCGGTAAAAGTTCACAAGGATCTTGGAGAACAGACGGGCTTTCTTCAGCCTCCTCAAAAAGTATAGGTGCTGCTGTGCCTTTTTGACAAGGCTGAGGTGTTGAGGGACCAAGAGAGGTCACCAGAGATGTGGACACCCAGGAATTTGAAGCTGGACACACGCTCCACCTCAGTGTCATCGATGAGAACTAGGGCGTGACTTCCTGTAATGAGCTTTTTGGTTTTCTTTGCGTTGTGGGCCAGGTTGTTGTCAGTGCACCATGCCGCCAGGTGCTTGACCTCTTCCCTGTAGGCTACCTCGTCATTGTCACTGATCAGGCCTACCACTGTGTTGTCGTCTGTGAACTTGACGATGGTGTTGGAACTGTGTACAGGAACGCCATCGTGGGTGAAGAGGGAGTACAGGAGAATGCTCAGCACACAGCCTTGTGGAACACCAGGTTTCAGGATCAGGGTGGATGAGGTGAAGTTGTCTAACCTGACAGACTAGGGTCTGTTGGTTAGGAAGTCCAAAGTCCAGTGGCAGAGAGAGGGGCTGATCCCCAGGTCATGGAGTTTGTTGGCCAGCCTAGAAGGGATGATCGTGTTGAATGCTGAGCTGAAGTCTATGAATAGCATTCTCACATAGGTGTTGGTTTTGTTCAGGTGGGTCAGGGCAGAGTGTAAAGCTGTGGAGATGGCGTCCTCTGTAGATCTGGTCGACCAGTAGGCAAACTGGTAGGGATCCAGTGTTGGGGGAGGCAGGACTTAAGGTGGGCCAGAACTAGTCTTTCGAAGCACTTCATGATTGTGGGGGTGAATGCGACAGGTCGGATGTCATTCAGGCTAGACGCAGTCGACTGCTTTGCCACTGGCACAATGGTTGCAGTCTTGAAGCAGCTACAACAGCCTATGTTCTGTCACTGAGGTAGTTTTGAAACCAGAGGAAAGTGTCGTTTATATATTTATCTATTTATTTAACCTTCATTTAACCTGGGGGGTATTCCATCAATGCCGCTAATGAAATCCGCGTTTAATTGAAAAAGCCCGGTTTGAATGAACGCCAACTTCCACTTAAGGCTCAAGCCGTTCCATTAACACAATCTAGCCGTGTCTTGTCAACATTAACTCAAACTAGGCTTGAACTAGCTTGCATTGTGCACGCGCACGGACTACATAAGCAGTCCAGAACAAGCAATCATCAAAATGAAGATACTATGTCACAAAAAAGAAGCGAAAACTAGAGCGGTGGTCTTCTGAACAGCGGAACAAACCCTGCTGATGGGACTTTATGAAGAGTTTAAAGGAGTCATCGTCAAAAAGGGCAATACTGCCGCAATTGACAAGGCGAGGGCCAGATTTTTTTTCTGATTGATCTGTGCTGATAAGGTAAAGTGAAACATTATCTCTGTTCAGTACAGTTACTACTTTGTGTAAGGCAGACATTGAAATGGACATTTCTGTGAACAACTGCCAGGGTAACAGGATTTAAATCCAAGTGTTGACATCCAAACTTCTATCTATTTTCACAGATGCGCACATTTCATCCAAATCCAATTATTACTATTCTTCCTGACAGTGTGTGGACAGATGCCCCCAGTAGATACCTGTACGTTTAGGCTATGGAAAGATTTCTGATTGACATAGTCTGCCTCCACAGGTTCAAATGGGGACCGGCATACACATGGGCACAGTCAATTGCGCCTATAATATTGGGGAAGCCTGAAAAAGAGGATTACGTTAATACAGAGGCTTGTCAATCTTTAGTCTACTTTACATTTATTTTAATGGTCACATACCTGCAATTAAATAAAACGCATCCTTGATTCTTTATGTTTCAAGATGACCCAGGAAAGTGATGAAAATATTCAGGTACTGCTTTAGAGCAAGACAAACCCTTATTTCCCAGCATGCAGTTGCCTTCACAAGATCTACATCACCAACACTGTACAAGAATGTCCCACATGCAAATAAACACAGAGCTATACAGACAGACTGGTCAAGGCTTGGCTATGTTGAGTGTGCTTCCTTATGTGTGGTTCCAGCAGACTGCATAGGTAAACTTTGCTGGGCCTACTGAACCTGTACCTCTCCCACAGATACTCATCAGGGAAGCCCAGTGGAGAACTTCTGTCTCTGAAGACACTTGGGGCTGGTGGTGTAAACGCTCTGTGTAGAATCTGAGCATCTTCATCCACAGGGTTGTTGAGGAATGGACATGCCATATTTGGTTGCAACTCGCTGGTCTTTAGATGCACTGCTTATATAGGTTGAATCTCAAATTGCATACTTGCATACTATATAGTATGCCAGAATAGTATGCGAGAAGATTAGTATGTCTCAAACCATTGTCTGCTGAAAATAGTATGCCAAAAGTTCCCGGATGGTCTACTATTTCTGGTGGATTTTCGAAGTATGCACCCATGCACGCTTTTTAGGGTAATATACACCACAACTACATGCGCAGTGAAAGAGGAGGGGTTTCCATGAATCTCTCGTCTTTCCACTTGATGAGAAAGTCAGTTATCGTCACCTATGTTGATAGTTATTGCATCAGTGGTGAACATTTTTGTGCCCTGAAATTAAATAGCTTTGGCAGTGTGAAGTTTGTCTTTAGTCTAGCTGGCAAATGCTCAATTCTTATGACTATTCCAAGTACTAAGATACTAGTATTACTGGCTTTTAAGCTTTTAAAATGGCCAGTGGCAAAAGCCATACAGTTCATAGATGCTATTTGTGGTGGAAGTAAACTTAAAGTTTAACACAATGATTAATGGTGTCTAGCTAAATATTCAAACTTGACATGATGTTAATGCGTGACAAAATGTAATGTTGAGACACAATATTATGACAATGTAGGTCCCAATCAGTTCCAATACTGGCATACTAGCTTACTATATACTAAACAGTACATATTTTACCATCATCTGCAAAGTACTTACTGTACTTGTAGTATGTAGTATGCAATTTGAGATTCAGCCATAGTCTAGGCCTATGTCAAATAACTATTGGCTTTTGAAGACAGTGAAAGTGGTAAGACGTGTTTTTCTTAACTTGTTTATTTCTATTGATATGTTCTTTGAAACTAAATTAAACACATCAATTCATGCATGGTCACAATGACAGAAAAAAGTTTTGGGATTCTGTTTCAGCCAGTTGGACATTCTTTGAAACACAGCTAAATTAAGCTTGACAGTTAGCCTGCGAGGAAGCAGGTTAGTTTAGAGGTATTAGTTACCTTGGTTACTGAGCAGGGACTCCTATATGCTACAGTAATGGAACGGAACTCTAACTTAAATTAGTCAGACTAATCGAAATAAGCCTGGACTTTCCTTTATCTGCCTTGATGGAATATCCCCCAAGCAGATCAGTTAAGAACACATTTTTATTTACAACCACAGCCTGGCAAGAGGAAGACATCCTCTTGAGGGAAGAGACACAAGGGAATAAAGGAGGTACGAAAGGGAAAATACAAAAAAAAAATTAACAGGTAGAGGAAACATAAAACAGTAAACACAGCACAAACAACACCTGACCAAACAGGCAAGGCAAAGCAAACGAGAGCCATAACAAAGCACAATGCAAAAAACAAAACGTAACAAAGGAAAACAAACCAGCCAAGGCTATATATGACCAGATAGGACCATGGTGGACAGCATTACGGAAAAAACACAACAAATTCCTTGGCCATGGCCAGGCCCAATGAAGACAGCTTTTTCAAAAAGATTGAGTGATCAACTATATTGAATGCCTTCAATAGGTCAACAAACAGAGCATCACAGCATAATTTCTCATCTAAGGCTTTCACAATATTTATTTACAACCAGTGTAGTTGCTGTGACAGTACTGTGCTCAGGCATAAAATCAGATTGAAATATGTTCAAAATGCAATTTTCTGATAAAAAGGAACGTTAAGGTTTATTTACCAATGACTTCAGGATTTAGCAAGGGATGAAAATTTAGAGACAGTTATCAAGGACACTATACTGGTAAGGCAATAGTTATCAAGAACACAGAACACAATTCTTCACCCTTATACAGTGGGAGCACACGAGGGGCATTCCAGACTTTAGGGACTTTACCCTGAAAATGAATGTTAGATTAAATATAGGCGTTAGAGTGTGGTAGAAACTATAATTAAAAAAGATTTCTTAACACCGGAGCTTGAGTTTGAAATAGACTTTATTACAAAGTAACAAGGCTGAGCTGGTCCACGGAATAACTGTCCATCTCAGACTCAGATGTCCATCTTTATAGAATTCCATCCTCTCACAACATATCCTCTGATGTCAATTGTTCTGTTTTCTGAGTTCTGAAAGAAATCAAGAGATACAGTACATCCTCTAGGAGAGTCAAAGATAAGCTACAAGTCGTAAATCTATCCTCTTCGGGAGATAAAAATATCTTACACGTATTGTACAGGGAATAGCAATATACAGTGGATATAAAAAGTCTACACTCCCCTGTGAAAATGCCAGGTTTTTGTTATGTAAAAGAATGAGACAAAGATAAATCATGTCAGAACTTTTCCACTTTTAATGTGACCGATATTGAAAAAAAAACAAATCTTCGAGGGGGAAAAATGAAAAATAAAACCTGACAATAACCTGGTTGCATAAGTGTGCACACCCTCTTATAACTGGGGATGTGGCAGTGTTCAGAATTAACCAATCACATTCAAACTCATGTTAAATAGAAGTCATTACACACCTGCCATCATTTAAAGTGACTCTGATTAATCACAAATAAAGTTCAGCTGTTCTAATAGGATTTTCCTGACATTTTCTTAGTTTCATCTCAGAGCAAAAGCCATGGTCCGCAGAGAGCTTCCAAAGCATCAGAGAGATCTCATTGTTGAAAGATGTCAGTCAGGAGAAGGGTACAAAATAATTTTCAAAGCATTAGATATACCATGGAACACAGTGAAGACAGACATCATCAAGTGGAGAAAATATGGCACAACAGAGACATTACCAAGAACTAGACGTCCTCCCAAAATTGATGAAAAGACGAGAAGAAAACTGGTCAGGGAGGCTTCCAAGAGGACTACAGCAACATTAAAGGAACTGCAGGAATTTCTGGCAAGTACTGGCTGTGTGCTACATGTGACAACAATCTCCCCTAATCTTCATATGAATGGGGTAGGGTGGCAAGACGGAAGCCTTTTCTTACAAAGAAAAACATCAAAGCCCGGCTGAAGTTTGCAAAAACAAACATCAAGTTTCCCAAAAGCACGTGGGACAATGTGTTTTGGTCTGATGAAACCAAGGTTGAACTTTTTGGCCATTATTCCAAAAGGTATGTTTGGCACAAAAACAACACTGCACATCACCCAAAAAACATCATACCCACAATGAAGCATAGTGGCTGCAGCATCATGCTTTGGGGCTGTTTTTCTTCAGATGGAACCGGGGCCTTAGTCAGGGTGGAGGGAATTATGAACAGTTCCAAATACCAGGCAATTTTGGCACAAAACCTTCAGGCGTCCGTTAGAAAGCTGAAGATGAAGAGGAAGTTCACCTTTCAGCACGGCAATGACCCAAAGCACACATCCAATTCCACAAAAGCATGGCTTCACCAGAAGAAGATTAATGTTTTGGAATGGCCCAGCAGAGCCCAGACCTGAATCCAATTGAACATCTGTGGGGTGATCTGAAGAGGGCTGTGCACAGGAGATGTCCTTGCAATCTGACAGATTTGGAGCGCTTTTGCAAAGAAGAGTGGGCAAATATTGCCACGCCAAGATGTGCCATGCTAATAGACTCCTGCCCAAAAAGTGACTGAGTGCTGTAATAAAATCAAAAGGTGCATCAACAAAGTATTAGTTTAAGGGTGTGCACACTTATGCAACCAGGTTATTGTGTTTTTTATTTTTTATTTTTCCCCCTCAAAGATTTCAGTTTGTTTTTCAATTGAATTGTTTACGTTATAGGTCGCATTAAAGGTGGAAAATGTTCTGACATGATTTATCTTTGTCTCATTCTTTTACATCACAAGAACCTGCCATTTTAACATGGGTGTTTAGACTTTTTATATCCACTGAAGGAATGTATCAGAGTTCTGACAACCAGATACAGACCATGAGAACAGAAGTTTGAGATAGAGCTACATGAGCTCAGACCATGCGAATGGCAGTATGGGAAAGTACCAGAGTACAGATGACAAGACGCACCTGGGTCCCTCACACAGAAATCCAAACTATGTACGTAGTTGTACATCAGCCTCTCTTCTGTTAGTCAACCAAATGTGGAAAACAGTTTCTTAAGAATTATATGACCCTTAGGTCCCAGTGACCTTGTTAAATATTTTTTATTGGTTTTTAATCAGTTGGCTATGCAAGTGATTACATGAGATATATACACTGCTCAAAAAAATTAAGGGAACACTTAAATCACACATCGGGTCTCGATGAATGAAATATATTAAAGATCAAAATCTTTACTGTACATTGTGTAATTCGTTGAGAACAAAATGACGTAACAATGGTCAATGAAAACCAAAATCACCAACTGATTGAGGGCTGGATTCAAACTCATACCAAAAATCAAAGAAATCACAGGCTGTTCCAACTTGAAGTGAATTTCATCACGTCAACTCACAATGTGACTCAGTGGTGTGTATGGCCCCCACGTGACTGTATGCACTCCCAACAACATCTAGGCATGCTCCTGATGAGATGGCGGATGGTGTCCTGGGGGATCTCCACCCAGACCTGGATCAGGGCATCAGTGAGCTCCTGGACAGTCTGTGGCGCTATATGGCGGCGTCAGACCCACTGATACATAATGTCCCAGAGGTTCTCAATTGGATTTAGGTCTGGGGAATGTGAAAGGCAGTCAATGGCATCAATGCCTTCATCATCCAGGAACTGCCTGCACACTGGCCACATGAGCCCGGGCATTGTCCTGCACCAGGTCGAACCCAGAGCCGACTGCACCAGCGTAAGTTCTGACGATGGGTCTGAGGATTTCATCTCAATACCTAACAGCAGTCAGGGTACAGTTGGCAAGCACGTGGAGGTCTGTGCGACTGGCATTGCTCCTCCTGTTCCTCCTTGCACAAAGGTGTAGATAACGGTGCTGCTGCTGGGTTGATGCCCTTCTACGGCCCTGTCCAGCTCTCCTTGTGTAACCGCCCATCTCCTGGTATCTCCTCCATGCTTTTGAGACTGTACTGGGAGACACAGCAAACCTTCTTGCGATGGCACATATTGAAGGAACTGGATTTTAACCCGTTTTAGATTAATTCCAATTAGTCAATGAATTAACGTAACAAATGAATTTAATATATATATAGAGGGTATTACAATTACATTACAAGTATCTAAGATAAAATTTCTCTGGAGATTCAAGATGTTTGCAAGAGCAAAGATGCAAGCAGAAGGGAGGAAAATGCAAGAGAGACATTTCCCAAACCTCACTCTGGTTTTTATCCTAAACTTATTGTTGTGGGGGTTGGTTAACTAACCTAAGGAAAACAAAACTTGTCCTGTAGAATAGATCAGTGACAATGAATCAATCAGTGAAACATTCCAATCTGTTTCTGTGGCCATCTCATATGACAGATGTTTTCTCAAGGATCAAGCAAGCTAGGTAAATAAAAGCAACACTGTTGTCACTGCATTTACACCTTACATAAACATCAATTAACCATTAACATTCCAATGATAGCCTACTAGGACAGAAATTAAGTATATAGGTATAAATGTATATACAAAATAATGAAGAATATTTTAATATGTAAATAAACATAGAATTGAAATATTTCAGTTCCTTCAGTATGGATGTGCCATCCTGGAGGAACTGGACTGCCTGTGCAACCTGAATGGGCTGCAGGTGCCGCCTCATGCTACTAGTATTGACAATAACCCTAGCAAAATGCAAAACTAGAGAAAATCAGTCAGGAAGGGTAAGGAGACAGCAGTTGTCTGTGACCACCACCTGCAAAACCATTCCCTTTTTGGGGGATTGTCTTGCTGTTGCCTCTCCAGTGCACCTGTTGTCACTTTCATTTGCACTGAAACAGGTGATACTGATTCATAATCGCTTATGCTTCCTAACTGGACAGATTGATATCCCTGAAGTTGATTGACTTGATGTTGTACTGTGATGATTACGTGTTCCCTTAATTTTTTTGTGCAGTGTATATATTTATATAATTGTTCTATCTACTTTTCATCAGGTTATGGTAATAATGTATTTCATAGTATTTCTGTTTTCCAACTGTCCATGTTTTTTTAAAATAACAATAAGAGGTCCAGAGATAATTGGAGCAGCACTAACCAATAAGCCTGGATCTAGCCTATCAGCCCCTATGATTTTCTTAGTATCTGTAACTTGCCATGAATCAAGGACCTCTTTTTCAGTGAACAGACTCAGCAAAAACTCTTGATTCATAAAAAAGAGAGTTCCTGCATAACAAATCGACTTTCATGTATTCTTCTATCATTTATACTTCTGTCATTTGGGGTAGGTTTAGAGTTTTCTTTTTTTTCAAAAAAATCACCTGCAGCAATAAAGTGGCAATTAAAGGCATGAGCAATCGCATAAGTAATAGGTATAGAGTCCTACTGTCACGGTACGGTGATGATCAGCACAATTGTGCCGTGCGCTCCCAGTTCCCGTCACTCCATGAACTCACCGCAGACTCATTCATTGTCTTGTCTCCCATAATCATGCACACCAGGTCCCAATCTTCCCATCAATATGTGTTTAAATGTTCTCCTCTGCTCCCCTCACTTGTTGGTAATTGTTGCACGTATGTGGTGAGTTTTTGGTTTGCCTTGGTTATTCCTTCAGCCCCTTTGCTTTCATTCAGTTTGTATTTGGTGTTTGTTTCAATAAAAATTCCACACAAATGTAATTCTGCCTGCACCTGGTTCCTCCTCTCCACCACCACAATGTGACACCAACACTCTGTTGTGGTAGTGTGATGGCAGCACTGTTCTTCTGGGTTTTTACTGTTTACCAGAATTTGGAAAGACATTCATTACAGCTAGAGAGCACATTTACATAGTAATCTGCTTTTGATTTTCTAATAAGTTTTATATATAGGTTTCTCAATATCTTAAAAGCCACCCTGTCCAAGATGGAAGTTGTTTTTCTAGTATTTGTCCACACCACATTTCTTTTATGAATAGCATCAGATATTTCAGAATGAACCATGTATTAGATGTATTCTTGACTCCCATCCTCATATGGTAGCCTTGCACAGCTGGCTTCTCTTTTAATTAGCTGTTTTTGTTATTTCAAATATTTTCTTGGTACTCGCTAAGGTGAGTTTGATGCATAAAATCTTCAAGACAAAGAGGGCAGTAATGTTAATCAGCTACACTTACAGATCTGCTTGTCTGATTGCTGTTGCTCAATCCACTGTACTGTTTTTCGTTGTGAATTATGGCACTTTTGGTATTACGTCAAATGCGTTGTTACTTTGCTTAGTTCAAGCTCAATCCAATTGCATCCAATCGCATTTCAAAAGGCCACCAAAAGAAAGGCACTAGCTATCATTAATGACCCCTCCCACCCACTATACCCCCAGTTTGAAAAGCTTCCCTCTGGACGGCACTACAAAATGCTCATGGCCAAGAAGAACCTATTTAAATATTAATTTATCCCTTGTGCGGTGGGGCTACTGAATGCATCTCAAATATTTAAATGAACATTCTTAGCTGCTATTTATTTATTTAGCTATTATCAATCCAGGCTAGGGCAGTGGATGTTCATGAATGAATATTTTATGTCCCTAATGTTTTAACTTAATGTAATGATTGGTTTGTTTAATGTAATAATAGTCTTTGATAGTTTTAATGTCAGAATGTATGTGCTTGTGATGTCAATGTGTGGGGGTGCTAAAGAAAAATGCCTGTCCTGGATGGACAATAAAGTTAAATTCTATTCAAATGAACTTTTTTCAGCGCCCATTGGAAATGCCCAATGCTCAAACAGTTTTGAATCACATCAGTGAGCACAGTGGCCTGGGTGGTAGCTGATGAGGTGACCTGGGAGGCTGCTCGCAAAGCCAGTGTGTCACATGGAGCAGGACAATCGGTGAACAGTGTGGGGGAAAGAAAGCAAGACTATGCCAGAATGTCTACAGAAATCAATGGATTGAAAGGTGTGATCTGTGGTTGTCATGGAGAAGGACTGCCTTCCTTTCCAGGCTGACCTTGGTAAGTTTGGTGAAGTGTCCAAGAAAAATGAGGAAGTCATCCTCCTGCATCCAGCTAGATCTAGATATAATGAAAGCGGAAAGTTTATCAATGGAGTAATGTTTGTGTTCCCATGCACATACACAGCTCAGGATGTCTCCTAGCACTGGTTTTCTCTCGCTTTATAATAGATCAAGTCATATGTCAGCCAGATCTCAAATTGACCAAAAAAATAAATAATAAAAAAATAGCCCCTGATCTATTCATCTATAATTCCGATTGCGCATTATGACACTGTAGACGTGTAGGCTGCTAGCATGTACATCGACATTTTCTTAATGTACATTCAAAATCCTGTACGGGGCTAAGCTCCGAATGTATTGTGATCCTAGCAATGCCTCTGTCACACATGCTCACATCGGACATGCAAGGTGAAGCAAATTGAAGAAAGAAAACACAGGGTAAGATCTCAATTGCAATCTCTTACCTTAACTTTTATTCAGATTGGTATAATTTTAACATCACATTACAAGTCAGATGGATTAAACAGTCACTGCGGTGTGTGCTAGACTGTTGCTTACACCGAGACATTTAAGTATTATAATGTAATTGACAGCTGATTTTAAGTGTTGGATGGAGATGGCATATCAGACAGCCCAAGGCAAAGCTGAGCCCCGAGGCCCCATATACAGGTGGTTTGTCACATTCTCAACCTTCCACTGTGCCAAGGCCCCTCGCCAACATCCTTTCCACCGTGTCATTAAACATTTGGCAATGCTCATTGTATTTATTTCTTCTTGGAGCAGAACACTCAATAACCATCCACTTTATAATTTACACCTATCAAGTATCTCCATCTGGGTTAAATGCATTGAGTGTTCAGAGATGCTCTTCTGAACACCAGTGTTGTAAACAGTGGTTATTCAAGTGTTTGTGGCCTATCTGACTGCTTGACTCCAACAATCACAGCACAGTCAAAGTTGCTTAGATCTTGTGTCTTCCCCATTCTAATGTTTGGTCCAAAAACAACTAAATCTCTTGAACAGGTCTGCATTGTTTGTATATTTGTTTATACTATTTGTGTAAACATTGAGGCATACTTAATGAAGTGTCCAGTTAGTTTATTATTATTCTGAACTCGTCCCTTAGTAAATTTGTACAGCCTTGTATATAAGCTATCTTTTACGGTACTGTCTTGCCAACTGACAAATTCTACTGAGTTACTTATACTCCATCAGTGCTATCAAGCAATGGTCATCAATGGCGATTGCTTTTTGAGCTGACAATTGCTTCCTTAATCTCTGATAAAGACAGATTAGAGGGCTAAAATCAACACAATGATTAAATTAATCATTGTAAATTTCTTATTGCAAAGTGTGCAACTCACAACATGACACAGTTATCACCAAGAGGAAGAGAATGTGCCAGCTAGTGTCTTCTTGTACAATATGTTGAAAATAAGTAACGTAATGTATTCCATATTCTCACACATTTCCATGATGATTTCACAAACTGTTGAGAGTCCAAGCTGTGCTAGAAAGAAAGATCCGTAGTAGCTGGAAGTAGGGTTGCTGAGGGAGCTTATGTTTATTTCAGATGTTTGAGAGATATAAATAACTTGGAAATATTAGTCACTATTTGGATGTCACTGTGACATGCCAATTCGGTAACATTAATGCCACAGGGATGCAAAACAATATGCAGGTTTGAATATACAGATCACCAGTGTTTATGTTGCCGGCGGTAGACAACATGACCAACCTTTTTCCTTTCAAGACTTATTTTGAGTAGAACAGCAGCGTACAGGAGAAATGGCTTGTCTTATACAATATTATTGGAGGTAACCATCTGGATGTGACAGCGATACAAATTCACTGGGGTCACAGTTTCCGTCACTCCCGTTTGTTGCTGCTGCAGCTTTCTACTGTGACATAGCCTAAATAACCAACAATGTATTTGCCATGGGATAATTAGCTTGTGTAGCCAATATCAGCAAGACTAGTAAAGCACTGAAAATTGTACATCAGCATGTACATTTTGTGGGGGTGGCGGACGAATAGATACTTCTATCAAAACAGAATACTCGAAAATCAAAAAAGGAACATTCACCCATGTCAATTTCCAACTCTCCTGTGAGCATGACATCACTTTGACACTTTCAATTTGAATTGTATTCGTTCTATCCATGTGATAGCCTTTGACCCTCCTGCCTGGCGCACCTAATGGTTATAATCTAGACAAGGCATACTTCCTCCCTGTAAAGCATTGGAAGGGATCCGCTTTCTCAGAAACCTGATCCTGCCTTTATCCCGCACATGCACAATCACATAAGCCAATTGTGTTTATCCTGCCAAGGAAAAAATAGTAATGAGAAAAGGGCACTAACAGACATAGAGTGCACTTGCTAATCTTTAATTATTTATAGTTTTGAAGAGATGTAGTCCAGTGTATAAGAACCAGCTATACCAAAGAATGTATTTTATTATAGCATTATCAAATTTCGTACACAAATACCAGATACCTTTAAAAGATGTAACTTTTCAATCAATCAAATTTTTTATAAAGCCCTTTTTACATCAGCAGTTGTCACAAAGTAGTTTTACAAAACACCCGGCCTTAAACCCCAAGGAGCAAACAACAGTAGTGTTTAATTTCAGTGGCTAGGAAAAACTCCCTAAGAATGCTGAAATTTAGGAAGAAACCTAGAGAGGAACCAGGCTCAGAGGGGTGACCAGTCCTCTTCTGGCTGTGCCGGGTGAACAAATTAAGGGTACAAATTGTAATAATTAATAAATGCATGTGGGCTCAGTCCAGAGTCTATTTAAATCTAGTCCAGGTCGGAAGCATGACCAGATGGATAAGGACACTGAAGGTATTTTAAAGTGTCACGGTTTAGGGTAGGCAGGACACGAGGCACAATGCAAGAGTAGGGAAACACCCTTATATTTTTAAGCACAAAACAACAAAAGGAGAGGCAACCGCAAACTGAGGCACAACGTAGAAACATGACTGGCACAAACAATGGTCCACACCAAAAGCAAAACAAGAGCAACATAAATAGGGTCCCCAATTAGAGGCAATGTGGGGAAGCTACCTCTAATTGGGGACAATCAATAACAGCAGCGCAGAGATGCCAAGAGGCACCTTTGCGGGCAGGCCCTGGCTGTGACCCCCAGGTGCATAGAGATGCCTAGAGGCCCCCAGCCAGGACCTAACATAAACATTGAAGGTAGTCTGGGAAACCTGATATTAAAATGGCAGCAATTTCCTGTAATCTCCTGTAATTTCCTATAATCAAAATGATTGGATGTCTACCCACAAAATAAAATTCCACAGATAATACAAACAATTATAATGCCAATGGAATATGTAGTCCTGTTGTAAATTAAACTAGATATCAAGTCTTGCTTTGGTTTGACACAAATTATTCTCACCTCATTTAGATGTAGCGATCATTATAGCTGCCACAATTGTATCCCCAGTTATATTGAGAAACAATGACATAAGGCAAAGCAAGTTTGGCTAGCTAACAGTACTCTTGCCATGTTTGCTAGATGTTCATCCAACATCAATTACAACGTAAAAGGATCCGTTTTGATATGATTTTCTTAAGTTGTGTTTGTTGAAATATTTTAATCCTTTGCAGCAAAAGAGAAAGGGGGAGCAGGGACAATGGTGTTAGGTAAATTCAGCTATTCTGATGAAAGTCTGAATTAAATTATGTATTTTTCTGAACCTAAATAACCTTATTAATTAGGAGAAACAGATTAGTAGCCTACCAGGGCAGAGCAGAGAGGAAAAAAGATATGGAGATAATGTAAGAGGAAAAGAGGAGAGAGGGAAAAAAATGAAGAGGAGATGACAGGAGGGACTAGAAAGAGGAGAGAATAGATGTAGAGGAGGGAATATGAAGAGGAGAGGATAGAGAGGAGGGAATTGGAAGAGGACAGAATAGATGAAGAAGAGGGAATTGGAAGAGGAGAGAATAGATGGAGGAGGGTATAGGAAGAGAGAATAGATGGAGAGGAGGGAATAGGACGAAAGATGAGAGGAAGAAGGGAAAGAAGAGATGGAACAAACAGCAGAGGGCATCTAGCTACCTTCATGTGCCTCTCCCTCAACACCCCCCCTCATCAATGAGCTGAACTATAGGAAGATTTTCAAAAAGCTCAACAACATTCCCCCACAGTAAAAACATTTCCAGAGGAAACACTGTAGCCTAATGTCTACTTAATTACTGTAGTGTTTAAACTCAAAATATTAATAAGTGCAAATATACTACAAGATAGAAATGTTATATTATTTTTACCAAATTTAAAGCTATTACATTTTGTTTCTAAAATCCACCCTTGTGCTGGGATCAGGATAATCCTGACTTTTTAGATCAAAAGTATCCCAATCCTACTAAAGGTTTTGAACAACACATACTGAAGGTTGGCTCCAGATCAAAGCCAAGACTGGATTACGTGATCTAATCCAATTTTAGAATCCTTTTTTTTCTTTTGAACAACCCATTTTCAAGATTTGATCCAATCTGATAGCCGTAATCCGATAAGATCACTTCTGAACAACTGGACTCAGGTGATCTCAGACAGATTTATACAGCTAGGTCTGGAAATATTTGGACACTGACACAATTTTCATAATTTTGGCTCTGTACACCACCACAATGGATTTGAAATGAAACAACCGAGATGCAATTGAAGTGAAAACTTTCAGCTTAATTTCAAGGGCTTGAACAAAAATATCATATGAACCGTTTAGGAATTGCAACCATTTTCATACACAGTACCCTTATTTTCAGGGGCTCAAATGTAATTGGACAAATTAACACAATCATGAATAAAATGTTCAGTTTTAATACTTTGTCAACAATCCTTTGCAGGCAATGACTGCTTGAAGTCTGGAACACATGGACATCACCAAACTCTGGGTTTCCCCTTTTGTGATTGACAGGGCCATTGCAGAATATTCTACTTCTTTGCCTTAAAAAACTCCTGGGTTGCTTTCGCAATATGTTTTGGGTCATTGTTCATCTGTAAAGTGAAGCAGCGTCTAATCAACTTCACTGAATTTGGCTGAATGTGAGCAGACAATATATCCCTATACACTTCAGAATTCATCCGGCTGCTTCTGTCTTCTGTCACATCATCAATAAACACTAGTGACCCAGTGCCATTGAAAGCCGTGCATGCCCATGCATCCCACTGCCTCCACCGTTTTACAGATGATATGGTATACTTTAGATCATGAGCCGTTCCATGCCTTTTCCATACTTTTTTCTTCACATCATTCTGGTAGTCACGCCCTGATTCCTTCCTCCTGTGCTGTCTTCGTGGCCCGACCCCGCCAGGTGTCTCTCGTAATCCCAATAACCCCTGTGTATTTAATCTGTGCCCTTCCCTTGTTCCTGTGCCAGTTCGTCTTGTGTTTTTCCAAGAGTCCTCGCGTTTCTCCTATCTTTCTCCTAGTGTTATCTCCAGAGTTCCCATGCTCCGAACCTCTGCCTGTCCCAGACCACGTTCCTGCCTGCCGCGTGTCTGTCCCTCAAGCTCATCGATTGTGTACCATACCTCTGCCTGTCCCTGACCTCCCTTTGCCTCTCCCCTCTAAATAAACCGCGTTGGATAAGACTTTTGGCAAAGTCTTATCAGGCCTTTCTGTTCTTGAGGCTTATGAATGGTTTGCACCTTGTGGTGAACCCTCTGTATTTGCTCTCTTTATGGTAGTCTTCTCTTTATGGTAGACTTGGATAATGATATGCCTACCTCTTGGAGAGTGTTTTTTTTTCTCAGAATGTCCCAAACTATTGATTTGGCCACTCCTAATGTTCCTGCTATCTCTCTGATGGATTTTTTTAAGGAGGGCCTGTTTCCCTTGCATTGAGATCTTCTTTGACTGCATGTTGTGGGTACATAGCAACACCTTCCAAATGTGAATGCCACACCTGGAATCAACTCCAGAACTTTTACCTGTTTAATTGATGATGAAATAACAAAGGAATAGCCCACACCTGTCCATGAAACAGCTTATGGGTCAAGTGTCCAATTACTTTTGGTCCCTTGAAAAAGAGGGGGCTACATATTAAAGAGCTGTAATTCCTAAACCCTTCCTCCAATTGGGATGTGAATACCCTCAAATTAAATCTGAGAGGCTGCACATTTAGCCCATATTTATTATTTACCTGTAACTTTAATATATTTTGGTAAACAGCCAAAATGACAAAACTTGTGTCATTGTCCAATTATTTCTGGACCTAACTGTACATCTTTTCAACCTTCCCATATTCACCCATGTCACCCCTTCACACCTCCTCCGCAAGCTCCACTGGCTTCCGGTAGAAGGTCGAATTCGCTACAAGACCATGGCATTTGTCTATGGTGCAGCAAAGGGAACTGCACCTCCCAACTTGCAGGCTATGCTTAAACCCTACAACCCTTCCCATGCACTCTGATTTGCAACTTCATGTCTTTTGGCCACCCAACCCTCACAGGTTGGCTGCTCCCACTCAGCCAAGGCAAAACTCTTCCCTGTGCTGCCACCTCAATGGTGGAACAAATTTCCCTTGAAGCCAGGACAGCAGACTTGTTGCCAATCTTCCAAAAGCAGCTGAAAACCTACTTCTTTGATAATATCTTAATTAACTTGTATCCCCCTACTCCCACCGCCCTCTCTGGCACTGACTTTTCCAATTAATGGCTTTGATGAAGGAAATTGTACTTATGATTGTCAGACTGGTTTTCCAAGAAACTTTAAGAGGAATGCACTTATTGTAAGTTGCTGTGTAAATGAGTTGCATCTGCTAAATGACTGAAATGTAAATGTAAAATGTTTTCAGAAACAGTTTATTGCTGTTTCTTGGTCTCTGCTTTATTTTGTGACACCGGCCCCTGGGCCAACCTGGAGGGCGCAGAGTAGGGCAATTCGGGCGGCGGCAATGGAAATCCCGAATGAGGGAGGGAGCCAGAACATCCCTCACCGGAACCCACAAACCGCGGACTCAGCTTCCGGCAGGGTAGGCAGAGGTCCAGGTCCCTGGTCGAGAGCCAGACCTGGTCCCACGGTCAGTAAACCGGGGCCTCACTGCAGCGACGGTCGGCGTAGGTCTTCTGGCGACAGACAGCACACTGGAGATGAATGTGGACAGCATCCCACGTGTCCGCCGCCCGCCAGAACCACTCATCCACCACAGGAGTAGCGGACGGGCTTGGTGTTCAGGGTGCCAGGGCCGGCTGGTAACCCAGGACGCACTGGAACGGCGACAACCTTATGGAGGAGTGGTGGAGGGAGTTCTGGGCATACTCAGCCCAAGGCAGGAACTCCGACCACTTTCCCAGCCGTTACTGGCAATAAGACCGAAGGAACCTGCACTCTTCCTGGATAACTCGCTCCACCTGGTCATTGGACTGGGGATATTAACCTGAGGTCAGGCTGACCGAGACCCCCAGGCGTCCTATAAATTCCTTCCAAACCCTAGAGGTGAACTGGGGGCCCCGATCACACATGATGTCCTCGGGCACCCCGTAGTGCCAGAAGACATGAGTGAAGAGAGCCACCGCGGTCTGTAGGGCAGTGGGGAGACTGGGCAGAGGCAAGAGGCGACAGGACTTGGAAAACCTGTCCACAACAACCATGACTGTAATGTGACCCTGGGAAGGAGGAAGGTCATCACATGTCCGCATCCAGTTCCCACACCACCAGCGCCACAATGCGGGAGGCCGGTAGTAGGGGGGCATCATCCACTGGCCCCTCCTCCGCCTCATGCTGATGGGACAGCGCATCTGTCCTGAAGTTCTTACCCCCCAGCCTGTATGTGAGAGTGAAAAAAAACCGGGTAAAGAACATGCCCCATCTTGCCTGGTGAGGAGTCAACCTCTCAGCTACCCACATGTACTCCAGATTACGATGGTCAGTTCCTGACAAGGAAAGAATGTTTAACCCCCTCAAGCTAGTGTCTCCACACCGACAGGGCTGTAACCACAGTCAGCAGTGTGCGATCACCCACGTCGTAGTTACGCTCCATTGCACTGAGTTTCTGTGAGAAGAATGCAGAGGGATGGAGCATGTTGCGGCTCTCAGTTCGCTGAGAGAGGATGGCCCTGAGCCCAGGCGGACACGTCCACCTCCACAAAAAACTGGAGCGATGGGTCTGGGTGGGCCAGTACTGGAGCAGTAGTGAATCTTTCTTTTAGTTCCACAAAAGCCTGTTCAGCCTCCGCGATCCACCGCAACCAGGATGGCCCACCCGTAAGGAGAGAGGTGATCGGAGCAGCGACCTGGCTAAAGCCCCAGACAAACCTCCTGTGACTAAACCAGACCCCAATGGACGGTTGTCTAAAGCTCTAACAGGCAAAGGACAGGTGAGAAACTTAAGGGGAATGTATGCGTGCAAGGCAAACGACCTATCCATGAAATTCCCAGCTGCGTCTGAATTTACTAGTGCCTTACACTGGGCAGCCTGTGGAAACCCAGGAAACCTAACAGGAACAGTGTACTGAGTGAGGTATAGGTGAGTGGGCATGGGGTGATACAGAAGTGTCTTGCCTGCCACCTCCCGACCCAGCGGAGAGTGAACGAGGTGGTGTAGTGGAATGGCCTCGTCTCCTCTCGGAGTCTCTCCGCACCTGACATCCACGCCCTCTGCCTGGTAGAGCAGCCACCCCCAAGTCCATGGGGACAGCGGTGTCCTGATGTTGGGGTGGAACGGGCAGACCCTTTCCCAGATGTCCTCGGGCAGCCTGCAGGTTGTCAAGACGGATCGACTTCTCCACTAGGTGGTCAAATGAGAGGGTGGTGTCTCGGTACGCTAGCTCCCTCCGGACGTCCTCCCGTAGACTGCATCGGTAGTGGTCTATGTTACACCCAGACCCCGCTGCCAGGGTTCGGAATTCCAACGTGTAATCCTGCGCCGACCTCACCCCCTGCCATAGATGGAATAACCATTCACCCACCTCTCGTCCATCTGGTGAATGATCAAAGACCACCCGGAAACAGCGGATGAACTCGGGGTAATCACCCTGGCTGCATCCCTTGAGGTTCCATACAGCAGTGGCCCATTCCTGGGCTTTCCCAGAGAGGCAGGAGATGGGTGACGCGATCTTCTGGCTATCCGTTGGCGCAGTATGGATGGACTGGAATGCGAGATCCATTTGTAGTTGGAAACCCTGACAGCGAGCCACCGTCCCTTCATAATCCCGGGGGAGAGGGATATGTATCCCTCCTGTAGTGGGAAGTGCAGCCTGGGGTGGTGGCTGCACAACCAGTGTTGCAGAGTTCTGCTGGCTCAGTTCTAGGTGCTACATCGCCTTGAGAACACTATCCATAGCGGCGCCTAGACTGGCCAGCATGGCCGAATGTTCCATCACCTGTTCCGCAACACCAGGCGCTCCTTCGGCTCCTTGTGGCTCCTTGGTTGGTGTGTAAATCTGTAAGGCTTCATAAATGACGAGCCAGAACAGAGGAGTATCTTGAAGGAGTGTTTAATAGTAACCTGACAGGCAAGGGGTAAGTATCTCAACTAAACAATAAGTGAGGGAACATGGGCAAGCCCATGTCAAAATCGCTCAGATCCTTACACTTGCCCATTTTTCCTACTTCTAACACATCAACTTTGAGGACAAAATGTTCACTTGCTGCCTAATATATCACACCCACTGACAGGTGCCGTGATAACGAGATTATCAGTGTTATTCACTTCACCTGTCAGTGGTCATAATGTTATGGCTGATCGGTGTATATATGACAGGGATGATGACTAGATGGGAATCAGGTGTGTGCAATAAACGAGACAGGAGTGCAGGATGATGTGACAAACAGGGTGGTGGTGTCAGAAGGCCGGTGACATCGAACGCCGAAGCCTGCCCGAAACGGGGTGAAGAGGCAGCAGATGGCACAGTCGTCACAACTATAAATATATCACCTTGCATGGTAAACACCAGCCCTAGCATCTTTTCTCTCTTTATGTAAGTATCATTCCATATGTTCTAATTTATCTCTTTGTATATTACTATCATGACATATTGGGTAATTAATGTCTCTTTAGACATTTATTTGTGTAATTTATTGATTTGATCTGTTTCTTTAGCTTTTTCCTATTTGTATTGAGTACTCTGTGTAACTGTATGTTGTCTTGCACTTTTATGCCTTTGGTTAGGTCGCCATTGCAAATGAGAATGGGTTCTCAATTGGCTTTCCTGGTAAAAGAAACACACAAAAAACAAACATCCCCCTCGTTGTTGCTGTCGGTTTTAGACCTTCCGCTGCTACTCTCTGTGCTCTGACTTCTTCAAGTGATTCTTATTGTTCCTAATCTCTCCTCTGGTGTTTTCTGCCAAGGCCTTGGTGATCATTGTATTGTCTGTATCCACAACAGTATCTCTGTTAAACGGCCTCCTGTTATTATTTCTAAACACGTGTTAAAACACTTTACTGAGCAGGCATTCATTCACAACCTGGCATTTTTACATTAGCACAGAATCAACCGAATCGCATAAGTTGACAACAGTTGGTCTTATTTTAGTAAGTCTTTCCTTGCAGTCTTTAATAAACATATGTCAACACAGGCCTTACCGAAAACCACTACAACCCCATGTTTAGCATTGAATTGCCTGAGTTTTCCCTAGCAAAAAAACCTGGTGCGTCATTCATCAATCTTGTGGAAACATCTAATGAAACTGGTGAGGTTAGCTGGTGTTGGCTTGCTGTGGCTGGCGGAGAGTGAGCAGGTAGGTAGGTGAGCACGGTAGGGAACTGACGGAACAATCTGGCAATGAGTGGCTGAAAAACTGGGGAAGAAATACTGCACGGCTGATGATCTGATGAGAGGCAGGTGTGAGTAGTAGTATGTAACTGAAGGGCTGGAGGATGTTAAAGCACGCAGAAGAACTGCAGTCACAGCCAAGACTGTGACACATTTAGTATTGAAATGCTATTTAGTTTAGTATTGAAATGCTCCTCTGCTGCCTCGGTATGATAGCTGCAATCCTGGTCAGCCTACTGGTGGGAATTCTGTGGAGTCTAGAATCCACAGGGACTGCCCAAGGGGGGCCTGGAGAATTGACTCTGACAGCCAAACCAAACAATCAAAGAGACCAGATGCCACCGCACGTAACTGCACTTACACTGCACCTCAACACTTCCACCACTCACCCACACACTTCAGCAACACATTTTGGGGAACACAAAGTTCAAAGGGGGAAGAATAGACATAGCAAGGACCTTAGCGGGAGGATACAACAATGTGCAGGGACAGAGGTACAACTGATTTGCAATAACATCCCAGGCATGAAGGCAGAGTATCTGACCCTGGGCATCCAGGGGTTTCCAACAGGGGGAACTGCATAGCAGGAGGACTGAAGCTAGCTACTAACAAGGAATGGCTCCCACAAGGGTTTTCCTCTAAAGTAGGCCTTTGTCAATACACCTTACACTCATATATATTTTCCAGTCTAATCATTAGGGAAAGCGGAGGCTCTCTCTCCTACACATTACAACTCGACGAAAGGTTAGAACTCCCTCATAGGTTTTACGCTGTATGTATGTTCTTCATTATTAGTACGTCAGGAAAAGAACAAATCAAGAACAGGTTGCTCTCATTGGTCGAGGTATCCAGGTGCGACGGCCCACCATCTGTAGGGCCAGGGGGGTCCATAGGAGAAAAGGGAGGACCAACTCTCATCCCACCCTTGCCCCAATTCACGACCCAATTTAGACCAGAGGTAAGAAGCAGATGAACTATCTCTCCTCCGTTAGTAAACCATACTGTTTTCAGGGGAGACAGAATAGCCCATATAGAATGTTTATTTACCCCAGGGGCCCCTGCAACTATAATAAGTATCTGCTTCACCAAAATCTTCTGCCCAAATGTGTAAAACAGCTTTGTGGGACCAGGAAAAGAAGGAAGCAGTTATAGGCAACGATTGCCCAGAGAGAGTAATGATAACCCATGTGCCCGTAAGATAATGAAGTTAGAATTGTATTCTCTGTAATTAACCCCTCCACCTTAACGATTGGAACTGTGTTCTACTGTACTTTCTCCACCCCCGAAGGAGCTCCAAACCCAGAAAATCGGGTGATACGCCCAGGCCATCAGGTGGTAGTGGTAAACTGTAACAGACCCAAGGTAACCGACACACACCCAAAGCGGTTGGTCACAACTCTCCGCCAGCCTCTCTTTCTGTTCAGCACCATGCCGTTAAACCAGGACTAGTAACCTATACAGCCAACTCGCTCTCGCTCATGCAAGAGCCATAAAGAAAGGAAAATGCGTAATATGTGGGCTAATACCACACAGTTCCACAGGGGGTGTGCCCCTTATGTCTGTTCCAAACTCTGACTGTGATACGTGTGCTTTATTGTTTCCCAATAGTACCCAGCCGGACAGTAAATGTGGGCCAAGTCCAATGGTGAAAGATAACATCGGATGGGAGGAGACATCCACCTTGTGCTACTCTTGCAAAAGAAAGGCTGTCCTGGTAACTGTGACTGTCCCGAAACCTCTGATGTGGTGTATACACCGAGAAGGCGCAGGGTCAGTGCTCTTGGGACACTCACACTGTCACACGGTCATAGGTATGGTAGCAGACGTTCCCACTTCCCCAACATTTACCAGATCAAATTCATCCTTAAGATGTGTAAAGGATGGAACAGCCACTTTACTTGCCCTACTATCTGTAGCCGCTACCTGTGACATAGCTGCCTTAGAAGGTACTTACTGGGTGTGTGGTACCCAGGCTTATGATTTTCTACCTAATAACTGGGCTGGCACTTATGGATTGGCATACGTCATTCCGGCAATGCGAGTGTCGGATTCTTTCCCTGTTGTTGTCAATGGTATCCAGCGGTCAACACGTGACCTATCCTGGCTGACCCATAAGCAGACCTGGGGCACTCGAACGATGGGCATGCTATTGCCCATGTATGGTGTGATGCAGTCCTTGGATCAGGTGCGTGATTTAGCCTTAGAAGTAGAACATCTTGCTAATGTGACCGCTAGGGCCAGTAATCTGATCTCTGAGGAGCTGGGAGCTGTACGCTTGCTAGCTCTACAGAACAGGGCAGCCTTAGACTATTTATTGGCCTCCCAGGGAAGAACCTGTGCTCTGATAGGACAGGAATGCTGTACATTTATACCTAATTACAAGTCCACTGTTTCTGTCCTAGTTAATGAAATGATTCAAGTTTCCCACCAGGCCCACAATGATAACATCAAAGGACCACTTTCCTGGATAGCTAGGCTGTGGGGTCAATATTGCTGGGTAGTGTTTGAATGGATTAGTATAGTCATCATAGTCATAGTGGCCATAGGCCTGTTAGTACTACTCCTACGTGCCAGTTGTCGAGTGGCCCTGAATGCATTGTGTTACAATAAAAATCAGTTTGGCATAGAGCTAAAAGACATGCAATAGTTTAAGACATCCCAATGTTTAAAATTGACTTACTGATACTGATTTACTGATACTGATTAACTGATGCTCACATGTACTGACTGCCTCACAAGTCCATGCTTAGGTAAATGACACACAGTTAACCTGGAGTTGTCACGATGGTATACATCAAACCCAGAAGGGGCCTTGGCCCAGTATGGCAAACCCGCAGGGCGACTACGATGATGGATGACCCGGCGGATGGACCCCCGTGGAGGAAGACGAGGATCCACACTTAGTATAAATTGGACAATGATCTATTTAACCATAACAACTGTCTTGATTGTCAGTGTTTGATTCTGCTGTAACTTATTTAAAAGTAACTGTAACCTCCTGATCCTTAAGACCAGGAAGTTTGACAATAAAGAATGTATTTTATACTGGAATAAATTAATTTGTTTTATTGTCCCTTTGGGGACAAAAGGGAGGAATTGTAGAAAATTAATTTGTCATTCTTATTTATTCATTATCTTATTAGAAGGGTTTTGTATTCTGTATGCTTGATCAATTACACATATACTGAAAGACTTGTCTCTCTCTGTCTCCAACTTATAAGGCCAGTGTCTTGTGTTCAGGGGCAGTGATGAATGGAATGTCGGCTGAGCAGGGCCATGGCTCCTTTTAGCAGTAAGAGAAACAGGCCTCTGCCTGTGCCATAAAACCGCCATAAGAAACTGTTCTCTAGGAGAAAGCTCTTGAACAGCAGGGGATTATTATTACTTACATCCTACAGGTGAACAGAGCTCTATTCCTTATTGGGAAGAGCATAGTTAACTTAAGTCTCCATATAGTAACTGTCCAGATTGAAATATCTCAGCCTTTGACTGGGTTGTCTGGGCAACCGACATTCTATGATATTCTGTGTCTCCTGGAGCTATCTGAGTGCAACCTTGCATTTTTAGGCTACCTCATAGTGGCTACTATTCCTTGTATGTACATTCTGCAAATGCTAATTCCGTCATCTGTACTGTTGGGAGAGTATAAGCTTGAAACTTGAAATGCACAATCAGAACAATCTTTCATGACGTTACTCTGCTAGTCTCTGTAATCATTCTCTGTTGATGTTGTGACGGTTGTTCCCGTGGATCCATGTAATTAAACTTGAAATAATCAACTGTTATACCAGACTCTGAGAAGTTTTATTTTAATAAATCGCGAACATTTTCCATCTTCCACAGGACGCTACACCAGAGGTTTCAAACCGGTTCCACGGAGAGCAGTGTCTGCAGGTTTTTCCTCTCATCTTGTACTTCATTGACTTATTAGGTCAGTAATTGGCTAGGTTCTACCCACACCTGGTTGTTTAGGTCAGAACTGAAGAAATTTAAAGGAAAAAACAAATGTTTCCAAAAACTTTCAGAGGTTTTAAAGAATAAACCTTACAGTCAATTTAATCAAATTGCATTGTCAATGTAAGAGAAGCCTGAAGTCATCATGTGTGTAGCTGAGGGGTCAGCAAAGGATTGCATCTTGTACTGGGATGACTTTGTGTCAACAGCGGAGAACAGGATGAAGTTCTGGGTTCTTTATTGTAAACGTAGGCACATGGGCAGTTTTGCTCTTAGGTAAAACTTTAGTTGTGTGTGCTTGTGGTTCTTTAAATGAAAGGAAAAGGTTTCACTAACACAGCATTAATAACAGCACATATATAACTATAATCATATTGAATGTAGTAGGCTACAATTCTATTACTCTATTAGCTAACATTGGGTTTAACATCTTGATTGAATATTTATATATACACAAGTACATACAGTTCAGGGTGTGCTCATAAATTTGCATACCCTGGCAGAAATTGTGAAATTTTGGCATTGATTTTGAAAATATGACTGCTCATGCAAAAGAAATGTCTTTTATTTATGGATAGTGATCATATGAAGCCATTTATTATCACATAGTTGTTTGGCTCCTTTTAAAATCATAATGATAGCAGAAATCACCCAAATGGCCCTGATCAAACGTTTACATACCCTTGAATGTTTGGAAATGTTACAGACACACAAGGTGACACAGAGAGGTTAAAATGGCAATTAAAGGTTAATTTCCCACACCTGTGGCTTGTTAAATTGCAATTAGTGTCTGTGCAAAAAAAGTCAATGTGTTTGTTAGCTCACATGTGGATGCATTGAGCAGTATAGATACTGAGCCATGGGGAGCAGAAAAGAACTGTCAAAGGTAATGGAACTTTATAAAGATGTCCAAAGCCTTGGATATCATTTTAGGATCTAAAAAGATATCCAAAGCCTTGCAAATGTCAGTCAGTACTTATTACTAAGTTCAATCACTTATTAGGAAGTGGAAAATTCGGGGATCTCTTGATACCAAGCCAAGGCCAGTTAGACCGAGAAAGATTTCAGGCAAAACTGCCAGAACAATTTTGTTGGGGATACAAAGAAAAACCCACAGGTAACCTCAGGAGAAATACAGGCTGCTCTGGAAAAAGGCTGCTCTGGTTGTTTCAAGGAGCACAATACGACGAAACTTGAACAAAAATGAGCTGCATGGTGGAGTTGCCAAAAAGAAGCATTTACTGTGCCAATGCCACAAAAAAGCCCGGTTACAATATGCCCAACAACAACTTGACACGCCTCACAGCTTCTGGCACACTGAGTGATGAGACCAAAACAGAGCCTCATGATCACAACCATAAGTGCTATGTTTGGAGAGGGGTCAACAAGGCCTATAGTGAACAGAATACCATCCCCACTGTGAAGCATGGTGGTGGCTCACTGATGTTTTGTATGATCTCTAAAGGCACGGGGAATCTTGTGAAAATTGATGGCAAGATGAATGCAGCATGTTTCAGAAAATACTGGCAGACAATTTGCATTCCTCTGCACGAAAGCTGCGCATAGGACACTCTTGGACTTTCCAGCATGACAATGACCCTAAGCACAAGGCCAAGTTGACCCTCCAGTGGTTACAGCAGCAAAAGGTGAAGGTTCTGGAGTGGCCATCATAGTCTCCTGACCTTAATATCATCGAGCCACTCTGGGCAGATCTCAAACATGAGGTTCATGCAAGACAACCAAAGACTTTGCATGACCTGGAGGCATTTTGCCAAGACGAATAGGCAGCTATACCACCTGCAAAAATTCGGGGCCTCATAGACAACTATTACAAAAGACTGCACACTGTCATTGATGCTAAAGGGGGCAATACACAGTTTTAAGAACTAAACGTATGCAGACTTTTGAACAGGGGTCAGTTTATTTTTTTCTTTGTTGCCATGTTTTTTTATGACTGTGACATTCTGTTATGACCTACATTTGAATGTAAATCCCATAATAAATATAAGATGTGTTTTGCCTGCTCACTCATGTTTTCTTTACAAATGGTACATATATTACCAATTCTTCAAGGGTATGCAAAATTTTGAGCACAACTGTACATACATGAATTCTTCACGTGCTGCCTTCCTGAAGTACATCTTCCTGAATGCATATACAGTATCTCACAAAAGTGAGTACACCCCTCACATTTTTGTAAATATTTGATTATATCTTTTTATGTGACAACACTGAAGAAATGACACTTTGCGACAATATAAAGTAGTGAGTGCACAGCTTGTACAGTGAGTGCACAGCTTGTACAGTGTAAATTTGCTGTCCCCTCAAAATAACTCAACACACAGCCATTAATGTCTAAACCGCTGGCAACAAAAGTGAGTACACCCCTAAGTGAAAATGTCCAAATTGGGCCCAATTAGCCATTTTCCCTCCCCGGTGTCATGTGACTTGTTAGTGTTACAAGGTCTCAGGTGTGAATGGGGTGCAGGTGTGTTAGCTCCCGGGTGGTGGCCGGGAGCTAAGTCCGAGGGTGATGTCATTGTTAGTTTGACAGCCTTTCTTACAGCCTCCCCTGACTGTACGAAGTACATTTGTTCAACTGAAAAGCTGTCGGGAATGAAGGGACTGTCGTAGTGGCACTTTTCTCTTTGCCACCTGTAATTGCTGGGATGACCACCAACCGTGCAACAGGTCTGGTGTACACTCGGTCCCTGATCTTGATGTCCACTGATCGGATAAGACTGTCAGCACTACGGTGTACCTTGGTAACTTGGACCAGTAGGCCAGAGGGCTCTTGGCATTTGAGGGTTCACCAACATGACTACTGCATCCTTGTCTATGTCAGCTAGGGAAGTGTGCCACTTCTGGCGTTTGCAGACAGGGGAGATAGTTCCTAATAAATCCAGACCAGAAGCAGTCAGCCAAGACTTGGGAGTGTCGCCAGCGTCATCAGCTCAGGAGTTCATTCTCGGGATAGATTATCTGGGGCAGGGAGCCATCTAGCCGCCCCATCAACAAAAGATTTGGGGTCACCGGGTCAAGGTCAGTAATGTTAGAGGACACATAGCCCAAGGGCTTTGAATTCAGGATACCCTCCACTTCGATGAGCACAGTCCTGAGCACCTCCTCTGGGAGCGGCTGGGAAATCACGTTGGTGTACAGAGCAGTCTTAACAGAGCGTATCTGTCTCTCCCAAACTCCTCCAAAGTGGGGCGCACCCGGGGGTTAAATCGGAAGGTAATCCGTTGCTTGGCTAGCTACTGTTGTAGTTCCGGAGACAGTTCAGCAAAAGCTTCACTCAGCTCCCTCTCTTCTCCCCAAAAGTTGGTACCTTAGTGTGAGAGCACCTCTACTGTGTTCTTTGACAAGCAATGAATCTTCTTAGACCCATGAGGAGGTCTGCATCAATACTTGTGAGAAGGTCCAAGTGCACAGCCCTGGTAGTCTGTATGCCGTCCTTTTCTGTACGCCCGAAACAGTCCATTCCAGTTTAATAGAAGGCAGGCTTGAAAAGGCTTAGACATGCCGTCGGCAAGTCTGCCATCTTGGGGATGGTAGGACAAGCTTTCCATCGTTGACATTCTGGACAGGTATGCTGGTAACGATGGACAGCTTCATGTCCTCGCCACATTCAAAAGGTGCGGCGAACCTCGGCGAACAAACCTCTCTGGGCCTGTGTAACGTACTTAGTCTAGCACACTAACGGCGCAACGGAACGCACTAGATTCGGAAGGAGCAGCGAGGAGGTTGTACAATACACCATCAGAGACCCAGATATGGAGTTACATTAAGCTGTAAGCTGGCTTGTTTATTTTAACTGCCCGCTAACAGCATGCCAATATATCAGCCTCATAAGTAAAATTTTACTCACCAAGTGATCTGCTAGCAGAGACAATAAACCCCGTCAACACAGCAACGATAAAGGATTGATCAATTTCTATGGTTCTTTAAGATATTTATATTTTTAATTATTGCGGTACTTAATATAATACTTTATAAGTTCGGCATTGCAAAATCAAGCTAGTGAGGTCTGTCTAAAATGGCGTGTCTTAAAAATGCTGCTCGCAACTTCTACTGATTTATCTGTCAATCAAGGGCGGGACATAAACAATGTGCTATTCTGATTGGCAGAAATTAACATAACTATCCTTTCAGATTTCCCTGAAAGTTTGTTCATTATTTGACCTGTTTTACACCTGCGTGGCACAAACGTTTGCCATAGCCCTGTACAGAGTTGGGGAGTAAAAAAAAACAGTAACTGTAATCCGTTACGTTACCAACAAAAATATTGTAATCGGATTACAGATACTTTTGAAAAATTTTATGATTACTTTTGGATTACTTCAACTGAAGAAGACTGGGTGCGCCAAATAATTATGACACATTTTATGTTTGAGTTTATTATTTAATGTTATAAAAACATCGTTATTTGAACCAAAATATGAATTGGGCGCCTCAGTTGCGTGTGTGATCAACATGCGCGCAAAGTTGGACGCGCATAACCAGTTCAGTGACGGAGGAAGCGCTAGTTTATATTTCTCCGGGTTTGGTTGGTTGGATGGCTGGTAAAAACAAAGTATATCTTCGATAATTTTAGCCGAGTTATATGAAATGTAATTCAGTTACTACTCGACGCATAATTCTCAGAACAATGATAGGCAATAGGCTTACCTGGTGTTTAATCTTTTTCAAGTTTCAAGGTTTATTTGTCAAATGCACCGAACAACACAGCCAGGACGAGTTGCACCGAATAACTTTTACAGGAATTTTTTAATAGATTAGGCAACTATTCGTTAGATAGCTGTAACATGGCGCTGCCTTCAAGATAAAACATTATATGGAGTTTACCACAACATTTGAGGAGAAAAGGTGTGCTGGGAAGCATTCTGCCAAAGGATGATTATTTGCATTTGACGCAGCCACATCAACTCCGTCCATACAGGTAGGCCATGTGATTCTGCTTGCTTTGCATCTCTGAAAATTGTGTTCATTGGTTATCATTGGCTGCTGACGTCATTTACTTTAAGCGAAGAGTGCAGGTTTATAATCACAGTTTATTTCTTTCATTTGCATTTTGAAAATCCATCACTGGTGGCCATAATAATCGCAGGTTACGTTCACGCGGGTAAATCTTATTTCTATGCGGGTGTTCACGATTGCAAACGTGCATTCGCGTGCCGGCTGTTTCTGTAACATTTTGACAATGTTGGTTGTGGAGCAAACCATCAGATTACTGCAGATTTAGTTTATGCGCGATAAACTACAGATATCCTAATTTTTATATACAACAATGTCAATACCCTTTTCGAGTAATTGCCATTTATTTTTCAACAATGTTTCGAAGCAATTAAAAACATGAATAAAACACAAATAACAGAACAGGCTTAAGCATCATTAGATTTTGGGTTATCTTCAGATAAAAAGTCAGATTCTGGAAGATCGAGGTTTATTGGATTAATAGGAATGACTGAATATCTGACATACCTTTAGCGTGATATGTAGAGATGTAGCCCAATCATATTGAAGTAAAAAGCAATGGTTTAGAAACCCATTTGCAAAGGCACTGTAGCTTACACAACCCATAAGGTAAAATGCGAATTCCGTTTTTGGCCGGCTATGTAAACTCTAACATTGATTGATCCCGCAAAATGTATTCAGTTGGTTATAGGCTATTCCTATTTGTATTCCAATGCCTCTTAATATGAAAGTAATCTAAAAGTCATCAGATTACATTACTGAGTTTGAGTAATCAAAAGTTACATTACTGATTACGAATGTGGACAGGTAACTTGTAACTGTAACGGATTACATTTAAAAAGTAACCTACCCAACCCTGGCCCTGTATCAGGTGCTTAGTGGTCGGGTGGCCTGGATCCATGACAACCCAATGTACAACCCAATTGGTCTAACTCTTCTGTTCAACGTAGACATCCCCCACTCTAATGAGATCATCAATCTTGTCTAGTTTGGGCGGCAAGGTGAACAGTCGGCTGTTAGAAGGGATGGGTTTATCTGCTTTCAGGAGATGTAACTCATCTGGGAAGCTGTCCTGTTGCGCCCTCCTGAGAATGAAGGTCTCTGCGTCACGATAGGCTTGGCTCGTTCAGTCACCGCTTGGGCCAGCCGCCCTGTGCAGAGTCTCTGTTGTTACCTCCAGGAGTTCCTTCCAGGTCTTATGTTGGCTTACATCTTGTGCAGCAGGGCCGGTAACCACCGATGAAACCCCACAGAAGACAGACTTGCGAAACTCTTCCCTAAGTATCTTCCTTTGTCACTGTACTGGGCTTAACCGGTCACTTGTCTGAGCTTTGAGGGAGCAGGGGGGGGCCTGGCTCCATCTGTTGGGTTCTGGAAGGTCCCTCAGGGTCTTTCCTCTAGTTGTGTTGTCTGCCGGATTACTAGCCAAATCCACGTAGTGCCACGCATTCGGTTTGGTGAGCTCTTTGATTTCGGCCACCCTGGTACCGATTAAGACCTTGAAACGGCATGACTCCAACTGCAACCATGGCAGCACAGTGGTGGAGTCAGTCCACAGTATGGTCTGATTTATATTCATGGTGAGCTCCCTTTCCAGCAGTTTGACAGCTGAACTCCTGTGACAGCAACAGAGAGTTCCAATCTGAGCATGGAATGTAATCGTTTCGGTGCTACCCTCAACCAGGCTAGGAGGAAAGATAAGTGAACATCACCCTGGCTGGTTTCAGTTCTGAGGTAGGCAATGGACTCACAGGCTTGCTCAGAAGCATTGCTGAACACATGGATCTCTTTGGAAATGCTGGACTGGTCGAGTTCAACTGGGACGTAGGCTCTAGGCAGGATGATGCTTGGAAGGTCATGTAGCTCTTCTTCCCAGTTGTTCCAGGCTTGTAGCAGCTCTTTGGGAAGGAGCGGGTCGTCCCAGTCACTCTGTTTGTTCCAGAGGTGCCAGACCAACATCTTGGCACATTCTGGGTGTGCAAACAAGGCAAATGAAGGAGTACAGGTGCTGGTCATATAATTACAATATCACCAAAAAGTTGATTTATTTCAGTAATTCCATTCAAAAAGTGAAACTTGGATATTATATTCATTAATTACACACAGACTGATATATTTCAAATGTTTATTTCATTTAATTGTGATGATTAAAACTGACAACTAATGAAAATCCCAAATTCAGTATCTCCGAAAATTAGAATATTACTTAAGACCAATACAAAAAAAGGATTTTTAGAAATGTTGGCCAACTGAAAAGTATGAACATGAAAAGTATGAGCATGTACAGCACTCAA
>JACXGI010007415.1:0-26832 GCA_016801175.1 Esox masquinongy
GTGCGTGCGTGCGTGCGTGCGTGCGCGCATTCATGGTGTAACCAGCAGCCCAAGCAGGAACAGATGCCAGACACATTACTGCAAATCCTTTAATCTGACTTGTAAACACAAAGTCACTCGTTGGGTTTGGGGTCCCTCCCTCCCACTGTTGACTGGAACCAGAGACCAGGGCCGGAGTCCCAAATGCCACCCTAATCCGATGTAGGGAACAATTATGACCCGGGGCCATAGTGTCTATAGTAGTGCACTGTAAGGGGTGCTATTTTGGACGTCCCGGTGTATTTCTGTGTTGTGTATAAGAGACTTTTCTCAGTCAATAGTAGGCACCGTGTACAGAGCAATGGCCCATCCGAGTTTACAAGTATCCCACTTTTGCGATGGTTGCATATTTTTCCTCATTTGACTGTGAGCCATGTTGGATCCAGGACAGCCCATTGGACTGGAGCCAGTACCGTATGTGTAGCGTCTGGCAGCTTGATGTGGTAGTAGCCCAAGCCTGGACCCTGTGCGCTTCTCTCCACCTTAAAAGAGTTGTAAAATTTAAATTTCCATCTAGATAAAAAATAACCTAATTACATTATTATTCAACACATATTTTGAGGTTATCCGCGCAGCAATTGGATTTTGAGTAAACTCGAAATAAAAACTTGTTGCGCAAACTTGCAATGTATGTGATGTGAATCTGCGAGGTGATGTTGTCGGTCCATTCACATCTGCATGTAAAGTGTATAGATATTGCTTTACGTTCAGTGTGACTCGTTTGGTTGGGCGTGCCAGAGTTGTGGGTTCCCACAGGGGGGCCAAGACAAACAGAATATATGAATATGTGCTGTATGCACTGTAACATGTCATATAATGATTATCCCATGGTGTACAGTACCCACGGTAACATCTTATGCAACAGGCCCTGGGTCATCCACGCCTCTGGAAACAGTGGATGAAAAAATTCACAGACCACAGAGATTTCCAGTGTTTGCATAGGCAGAATGACAGGGAGTGTTCTTCCTGTGGCCGTGCTTGTGTTCGTGTTGCATGTGTGTCTCCCAGGCAGTGACCTATTGTGTTGTGACTCTACCATCCATAGGTTCACACCTTCCGAGGTCCTCACTGGTGCGAGTATTGTGCCAACTTCATGTGGGGTCTCATAGCCCAAGGGGTCCGTTGCTCAGGTAACCTGCTTTTCTATTCAGACATCGCAACACTGCTCACTGCTCACCTTCCATCTGTTGGGGCTGGAATCAGACACCTTCACATCAGAGCTCCTTCACAACATAGTCCACTTTATTAGGAAATGGGGGGGGGCATTTGGGACCCAAGACAGCTGCCCCAAATCCTTGGTCAGAATTGGGGTGTCCTGCTAAAGACATACCCAAGATTTGTGCTAGTTTCAATCCAGATGTTTAGCGTAAATCAAGGATTGGGTTTACCAAGTTCAGTCAAATATCAAACGTGAAATAATGACTCATCTGATGTTTTTGCATGCATATGCCCATGGCTAACCTGAAAAACATCATAAATTAAATGTTTTTTATATATATAATCTTTTATGATTATATACATAATCTTTACTTTTTTTTTTAAAGCTTATATTACATTACAGTCAGGAAGTGATAGTCTAGTAAATGTGTTCTGTTTATTGCCAATTGATTGTTGGATCAGACAGTGAAATGTTGTAATTTAGCATTCCTTAGTGACATCTGTGCCTAACCAGTTGAGCTCTGACTGTCAACTATTTTCAAAGAGCTCAGAAAATTAATGGGACACACCCACGGCCAGTCAGACCAGGACATTTACAATACAAACTGTCTCCACAATGTGAAAGTACAACAATGCTGGCTACATCTATTTATATGACTGGTCCTCTGACAGGTTTCATTCCGGTTTAAATGCGGCTGTTCATGGGAAACTAAAACAGTCCTTTTGCATTTCAGCCAGAAATTTAAGTTTAATTTAGGTGTTATGGAGTAACTCAATGCAATAATATAATGTTTATAAGCTATGTTGATGATGCATAGGTATTGTAAATGCAATACAATCGCAAATGAAAAGCTCCTTTAAGGTTTATTGTCACAGCTGTAGTTTTGTATCCTGCAGGTTTTAAAATACACCCTAACCTTAAGGATAATTACTGCACTATCTAGGGAATAGGGTGCCATTTCAACCGTCCATGGGGTTCTGTAAACTCTCTATGATGGTCACAAGGTTCTATTATGGCTCAGACACAATCCTGACATTGATCCTTTAAAAGGGGGACTAACATGGCTGTTTTCTATGTAGACAGACGATTTGTTGTTAATGTTTTCCTGCTATGCACATACACCCCAGGCAGACACTGGTGTCATCAGACAGACCCGTGTACTGTGGAAATCAGGAGGTACTTTTTACAGCTTACAGAGGCTTGTACAGCTTCATGGGGTGATCCAGTGCAGACAGAAACCTGCTGGCTATCCTCCTCTTTGTCCTTTTCCCTTATTCTTTATCACGATCAGAATTGCCTGTTTTTGCCCAGTAGATTTACTGTAATGTGTGTGTCCCTCCCTTTCTTTTTCTTTGCCAGTGTCTTTGTCTCTGAGAAGAAAGGCCCTCAGTCAGCAGAGAACTTTAATGTTGACTTATACATGGTAGTAAAAATACCAATACCAGTTGTGAATGATTCAGCATGATGTTCCTGTTTGGCCTAGGAGCCCCCCCAAGAATGCAGCCGGTCAGGCAGTGGGGTTAGACAGTCAGGCAGGCAGTGGGGTTAGACAGACAGGCAGGCAGTGGGGTTAGACAGACAGGCAGGCAGTGGGGTTAGACAGACAGGCAAGCAGTGGGGTTAGACAGACAGACAGGCAGGCAGTGGGGTTAGACAGACAGACAGGCAGGCAGTGGGGTTAGACAGACAGGCAGGCAGTGGGGTTAGACAGACAGGCAGGCAGTGGGGTTAGACAGACAGGCAGGCAGTGGGGTTAGACAGACAGGCAGGCAGGTCAGACGGACAGGAATGCAGGGCCACCTCAAACTAGGCTGCATTTCTGTGGCGTGTCCCAGGACAGTCCTCTTGTTCTGTGTGACTCAGTGTGTGTGTCCATGCAGGCCCAAGGCAGTGGTCCGACACAGGAGGCATTTCCAGATTGTACTGTCTTACCGCCAGCTGTCCGAGGCCCTCTGGGTGACCTGACCGTAACACTGACACGTAAACTGAATGCAGAATGCCACAACTTGATTCTTATAGATTCTTATAGAGACAGTGCACAATATACCATGCATTCCTTTAAAAAAAAACAAAGAACTTTTTTAGGGAGTCTTAACTGAGTCAACTTTAACTGAGTTGATAAAGCATGGCACTTGCAATGGGAAATGTGGGTTTGATTCCTGGTGGGGCCACTAATGTGTTAAAATGTTTTCACTCATGACTGTAAGTCACTTTGGATAACTTTCTGTTCTGTTAAGTGGAAAATATTGTTATACATATTTGTCCTTTTGAGGCCAAGGTCTCCTTTGCAAGGAGGCCCTGCATATTATAATTACAAATGGAAAGTGATTATAAACAAACAAATCCATAAATAATACATCTCAATAGGAACATTTTTTTACAATTAATGAACATTGATTTTTAATAGGAGACATCTACTTGTCTGAGCACCCGTCTCTTTAGTTAAGAAGACAGTCTTTACCATACCATCCTTTCCATTTCCAAAGTGTTGGCCAACAAATTGTCTTACAACAATAGCTAGACATGTTGCTGCATTAATAAAAGGAAAGTTAAGATGACTTATGGTTGGAATTTCAGTATCTGTTTAGTTTGAGAATGAAAGTCAGCAACTTTTCACAGACAGGTTTCGTCTACATAAACAAAAATTGGTTGATTAGCAACTGGATGCCAACCGGTTGTCAGGAGAGGAACAATTCCAACATTTGCATATTGTGAATTTGCTTTCAGGATTATCCACGATAAAATCCTCTTTTCTTTTAAATGACAGATTTTTTTTTAACAGACAGGTTTCGTCTACATAAACAAAAATTGGTTGATTAGCAACTGGATGCCAACCGGTTGTCAGGAGAGGAACAATTCCAACATTTGCATATTGTGAATTTGCTTTCAGGATTATCCACGATAAAATCCTCTTTTCTTTTAAATGACAGATTTTTTTTATATTTAGAGCTTTAAGAAAGTGCACTCTGTGACACAAGGGACGGAGGAGTACATGGAATGGAAGCTATAGGGACTAGTTCTCACGCTAAAACGTATAGATTTTACTTTTTTGAAATTAACAAATTACCTTGAAGGTTTAACTTTAAATGTGTTTCTAGGGCATAAATGTACGAGTGTGTATTTCTAATGTGTTGTTTCGGTACATACATTTCAGTTTGGTGGGCTGTTTTAAATGTTTTGCAGCGAGCGGTTCTATTTACGAAAAAAGTGTTAAAGCAAAGAAGAAGTGTGAGTGTAACTCAGACTCCCGTGACTTCTTATCTCCAGACTGTGGGCTGAACGTACACAAGCAGTGTTCCAAGCTGGTGCCCAGTGACTGCCAGCCAGACCTGCGCCGGATCAAGAAGGTTTTCAGCTGTGACCTCACAACCCTGGTGAAGGCCCACAACACCACAAGACCCATGGTGGTAGACATGTGTATCAAGGAGATCGAGCTGAGAGGTACGGATCCTCTGATCAGTCTTTAGGTTCCTCAGGGTCCACCCGTGCGTGTTGTTTTTGCCGGGTTAAGTTTAAAGGGATATTATGTCCAGGTGAAAATGGATATCTGTGATTGGCTAGCCTTAAGTGAAGAACCCTTAAGGAGGCTTCCGAGTTGTGGTGTGAACTCGTTTATTTAGACTCTGGTAAAACTGTAACCTGGTTGAACTATGTCCAAGATGGTTTAAATGAAGGTTTATGAATTCACATTTGTGATTCCCCAATGGACTGTAATCTGCCTAGGCACCATCGGTTGAACTGAAAGCCACGCCTGTATATTAATGCCTTTAGAGCTTGTTGATCTAAAGAAGGTGTTGAGTGTATTTAGGAGAGAGTGTGATGGGGTGAAAGATGGTTCAGAGAGTCAACAGGCGCTCTCCGTTTTGTGCTCAGGTCTGCAGTCTGAGGGCCTCTACAGAGTGTCCGGCTTCTCAGAACACATCGAGGACGTGAGGCTCGCCTTTGACCGAGGTTTGGGTTTCATTCATTTCTTTTGCTTCAGGGCTTGGCTCTGGTTGAAGGTTACAGAAGAAGTTAAAGGTTTAAATGGAAAACACATGGGACCTCATGGGAGATCACGCTGCAGTATATCCTTATGTGTGGTGAAACCTCTTCTCCAGACTATTGCACACAACCTGGCACAACAAACATTCTAATTTGGGCTTGTTGGGACTGACCATAGGATGACATTGGAGTGACCTAGTATTTCTTGTCAATTCATTTTAGTGAATCTCTGCCTTTGAGAGCTTCTCCCCATGAATCTCACCGAACAGTGATAACACAGTGTTTCTGAATGAGTCAACATAACTCAATTTGTAATACATTTTCAAGATTCGCAGAGTTCTTAGTCACAGAGTACTACATTGCTGAGGAGTTGCTTTAATTGCTTTAATGAGCTGTATTTCTGAGACAAAAATGTGAAAAATGTGCCCTTTACCTTAACCTATGATAGCACATATGAAATTACAGTGACACTGATGAGCTACATCACTGCGTGCAATGTTCCTTCAGTAAGGTACATAGCTATTTAGTTAGTATTAACAATATTTTATTACAATGAACACATTTTAATAAAGCACCAGCTACCGGTTCTGAGTCAGTGTGGAGTCAGGTCAGGTTCGTACACAAACCCAGTTGGCTCTTCGGTGCACAGGACGCGTGAGGACGTTCTAGTGGGAGATCATTTGTTGATAGATTAGGCAGGTTAGCCAGTGCATGTTAGCCAGTTAAACACGCCTTTTTTATTGGCTAATAAAGGCCAAGCCATGAAGCATTGTTTCGCCATACTGTCCACGCATTTCAGGGGAACTCTGGAAAAAAGACTGTGTTGTTGAAAGGAAAAAATCTGTTCTTCTGCAGCTTAGCAGTTGGCGCATGGCTCCTGCAACGCCAAGGTTGTGGGTTCGAATCTTAATCTTTTTGAAGTGTGCTCTCACTTCACTGAGTTGCTCTGGGTGATATGTGTGAAAGTTTGTGGTAATTGTAAAACGTCCTTTGTGTCATCTGCAGATGGCGAGAAGGCAGACATCAGTGCCAGTGTGTACAACGACATCAACATAATCGCTGGAGCATTGAAGCTGTACCTGAGAGACCTGCCCATTCCAGTTATCACATTTGATGTGTACTCCAGATTCATACAAGCTGCAAGTACGTGTGCTCTCACGCCCATCCCATGACTGGCCCAATACAACCTGGTTGGCGTCACACAGGAGAAATAACCTGACCTGGGCACAGTTTGCGTCACTAATAATGAACTTCTCCACCGGTAGAAATTCCAAACCCTGACACCAGACTTGAGGCGATCCACGAAGGGCTGCTGCAGCTTCCGCCAGCCCACTATGAGACCCTACGCTACCTGATGAGGCATCTCAAGAAGTGAGTCAGCATGCAGAAAAACACCATCTGGCGCTTTCCTTGTTGTGGCGCTGGGACAGTCTGCCAGAAAATGTTTCTCACTTCTGACTTATATCCATCTCTCTTACAGGGTCACGATGTTTGAAAAGGAAAATTTCATGAATGCGGAGAACCTGGGGATTGTGTTTGGTCCAACGCTGATGCAGCCTCCGGAACAGAACGCTTTGGCCACTCTGAATGACATGAGGCATCAGAAACTCATTATACAGTTGCTGATAGAACACGAAGACGTCTTGTTTTGAAGGACTGGAGCCCTGTCTGTTACCGGGCAGAAATGTTCATTTTTATTTATTTGATACCAGAGGAATTGCAAGCCAACCATGTTGGACCGAGTGTAAAAAAAAGAATATCCCAATTGTAATTATTGTGGTTTGATTTTAGTTTCCATTACATCTGTCTCATAAGCATGACTGTTTCAGGTGAAGTTCAGTCTGTGGTACGTCCGTCAGACATCTCGTCTCGTTACAGTAAGGTCAAAGTTTGTCACACTCTGCCATATTCACCCTGAAAAGATGTCAAATGGTTCCCAACAGGCACCACAGTCCCTATGTTTGTATATTACTTTGTACTGGACCCAGTCGGCCCTGATCAAAAGTAGTGCACTATCTAGGGAAGGGCTCATTTGGGGCAAATATATTAACAGCTTTCAGCTGTTCATACACCTTTCATAAATGTAGTGTAATCTGAATAGTTAGTGATCTGCATTTTGATTGGCTGGACATGAGTGTTTGTTGTGGGCTCATTTTTGATGAGTCTGTAACTGCAATGCAGGTTTGGGTCAAATAATGCAGATTATTTCATGTTTCAAAAAAGATCAAATCAGTTCTTTTTTGTATTGACACAGTATTTGATCTGTGTCCCTGTGGGGTGTCCCGTGAAATAACTCACATCTGGATGGATGCCTGTGAATCCAGCAACTTTTTCTTTTGCAAAGAGTGTGCTGATGAATTTCTTTTGTAAAGATGTTTTAATGTAACTTTTTTCTGCATCATGCACTTTGTTGTTAAGCTGTTTGTAAATAGGTTGTCAAGGCTGTGCGATGTATTCCGTTGTCAAAATGCCACAAACCCTGAAATGAATTGTACAATGGAACAGTTTAAATTATGAGGAAATGCTGTTTAAGTTACATAATCATCTGTATGCAGGTACTAGAAAAAGTGTGCTAGTGAAATGTGAAATCCCTGAGCTTAAATTTTTGAAGACTGTCGAATCTCATTCTTTAAAACTTCCCATACTTTAAAATTGATACAAGGAAATTAATTCATATATGTGTCATATTTATATAATATTAATACTGTAATATTTCCATGGAATACCATGGTGTAATATAGCTGTTCTGTTGACTGACAAATATCTGTTCTGGGTAAGGACATGGTATTTTGCCAATACATGTATCACACACTCTTTGACACACAGATGTTGCATCTTAATTTGATCACTTTTGTCACAGATACATTTTCTGGTGCTGCAGCAAAATCAGATAAGCCTTGTGATTTTCATAAATTCAGTGAAAATAAAAACATTTTTTTTCTCATCAGATCTCACACCTAGACTATAGCCTACTATACCTTATTTAACCTCCTAAGACCTGAGTTTTGATAATGTATGCATTTGTAATTTCTCTTAGCTATGTGGGATTAGCAGGACCTGATAAGTATAATATCTAAGCATTGTCTTTGAACAGGAAGTACTTTTCGGAAAGAATTATGTCCTCGTATGATGACTTTGGGTTAATTTTACTGAAACATAGTGTCCTCATATGTGGACACAGGGTCTCAGGAGGTTAAACTTTTTTTGGAATAATCAAATAATTCTGCTGCATAATTATTTTATTCCTGCAACAAAACTGGTCAAATTAAGATCCCACAACACTGTATACTAAAGGCATGTTTTCAAAATAAATTATTTAAAAATGTTCCGACTAGGAAACAAACCTGCCAGGAACAGCCATTGGTGTGGGTGTTACCACCTAAAAATGACGACATCACGTCATAATGACCAGGTTGGCGCTTTATCGGTTGTTTTCCATTATTGTTGATAAAAAAATTAAATCCTTTCTACGAATCCATTTTATTAAAAGTATTTTTGTGATGGGTGCATTTATGATTGATTGTAATTTATCAAACGCTGATTTATTAAAAGGGTTTAAACGTGCATTTTGCTCAATCAATTTCTTGCTTTAAGTGCTACAATTTAAGTGCTACAATAGGCTACTGTTGAATAACCCAAAGTAAACCAATGTCTGTACTACGGTGCGAAGCCCTAACACACAACACACAGACACACTATTCAGAACACCTTCAAACCACAGGCTCAATAGCTGTGGTGCTGAAATGATAGCAACAATGGTGGACGCCCTTTTACCTTAGGCGGCACATATGGACCCGACTCAAACACCTCCCTGTCCCCTGAGCAGTGCACTAGTTTTGGGCAGGAGCCAGGTCAAAGTAGGGAGGGGGGAGCCAATTATCCAACCTGCGGGTGGGGAGGAGTTCACATGAATTGTTTCTTCCGTGTATCTAGTTCTCGGGTTATTTATGTTTAATCTTACTTGCAGGTCAGGTATTCTTGCCTACTTGTTTATTCAAGGGAGGTACTGTAACTTCTCCCTCAGTTATACCTGCACCAATCAGTATTGTTGGGTGGGGCTTTGCCTCCAGGTGATCTACACAGGTATATTGCAATACCTGTATCATTTGTTGCTTCTCAGTCCAAGGGAATTTGGAGGAGCGTGCTACTCACAGCAGGATCAAAGAATTTACATACAATGCAGGCCTTCATATAAATATATATATGTATATATATATATATATATATATATATATATATACATATATTGATATTTTGATTGTATGTTGTAAATTGAGTTCTCCAAGTGGGAACCTTGAACAACTTTGAATCTACACTGTCCCGAAAGTCTGTCTCTGGGACATGCTGTTCTCAGCTGAGGACTGACGCTCTTTTTAACCACCTAGAGGATTTGGTCTGAAAGAGACCAGGTGAGTTTATGGCAGGTGTATGAGATATGTTATTGCTTACCTAATCAGAAATGTAAAGTATATTTACATTATCTTTTCCTGTGGAATATTTAACATTATTGACAGACTTTGTATGGCAAGATACAGTCAGCGGTGTTGACAATACATATGATTTCACAGCGGTAACTAAATCCTCCAGATATGGCAGCACCTGTGAGATACCCTTGGTGGAGAGCATTTGTGAAAAGGAAGGGTCCAACCACCCAAGAATCAGGTGAGACCCAACCTGTTGGGGAGAAGACCTCTTCTATTTCCTCAAATCCTTCACCGGACTTAAAGGGGAACGAAACAGACGCAGCATTCTTCGATGACGCCCAGTTTGAGCCCGTGTTCAATGAGCAAACGTGTCGACGGAATCTCAAAGTTTCGCGTTCCGGACGCTTCAAAGAGAAGAGAAGGGTGCGGGGTACCATACCCGAAAAGAACAACTTTGGTGGGAACGTTGCTGCAACTGCTATTGCAAAGTAGCCCGGGGCCACCATACCATGAACACATCGGAACACACCATACCATGAACACACCAGAACACACCATACCATGAACACACCTGAACACACCATACCATGAACACACCTGAACACACCATACCATGAACACACCTGAACACACCATATCATGAATACACCTGAACACACCATACCATGAACACCTGCCAGACGACAGCCAGCTGTGGAGCAGGACACCCTGATGAACTGAACACTAATGGATCCTCCCAGCTCTTGTTTCCAAGGCGATGCGGCTGGAGACGTGCAAACACTCTCAAATTGATAGACAGAGCCACAGACACAACCACTGACCAACCACTGACCAACCACTGATCATCCACCATTATAACAAAAATATGGGCTGGTTTTGAAGATGTGTTTGTTCACACTGAATTTCTTGTAAGCTTATTTTGCACCTTTTATTGGGGTATGTCAGTAAACACAGGAGGCATTTAAATGCTGCTGCATATAAATCAATAGGCACATATAATAAATGTATAATAAACGTTAATGTTTGTAGCAGACACGTTTTCCCCTTTAAATAGAAAAAGTGTGAAGCTACAACTTTCATAACTTTATGAATTGTGCCAGGGTAATATAAAGGAGTAGGTATAGCCCTGGTAATGATTAATCCATGTATATTATTTCAAACATATTTTTAAGGAAGGATACTGAATAATTATGAAGGATTAAACAATTGAAACAAATTATTTAACATTCATTATGTATATTTTGAAGTTTTAATATGCTAAGTTTACACAGCCTTACCCGCTACAACAACTTTGAGTACGACTTCAGCTCAGATGAAACAACCCGCTGAATTTGTTACTAAGAGGAGGATACAAGGTACTAAACTAAAACTGTAACATGTAGCTTACAATGGTCTGTGTATGAAGACATAAGATTTTTTTTTTTAAATTGTAATTGTACTTTTTTGTGTGTTTATCATTTTTTACTTTTTGTTTGTCTGATATGAAGGACTCAATCTGGTTGGATATGAAGGACTCCAGTACAATCTTTACATTCAAACTGATCATGCTGGATTCATCTTATTCTACTTTTGGCCATAATGATGGTTCTGGGCCATACATTGATTCTGTAGGGGTCATGATCTGTTTCCACAGAAACAGCATAAATAATTTGTTTATACTGCTAAACTGATTCATTTATTTACCTCAATAGTTTATACCAACTATTGAGGTGAATAAATGAATCAGTTAAACAGTATAGGTATAGTTTGGACTGTACGCATTAATGAACACTGACACCCATGTAGGTCAATTAAGATTATAAACCAGTGCTTTGATTCCTGAATCGTTCTTGGTTCATAGCAGTGGTATTATAGACCTTATATCACGGGTATGACAACACATCACTTCTTACAGATCCAACTGTATTAGTAACCAGTTTATATTAGCATTAAGGTGTCTTGGTAGTTTGTGGTACACTGCCAGTACACCACGGCTAAACGCTGTGTCCATGCACTCCACAAGACCTTGTGCCGAAGAACTGCTGTTAGCCGCGGTATATTGGCCATGTACCACATCCCTTGTGCCTTATTGCTTACATATACAATATGTATAACATTTACCTATAGCCAGGGTTGACAGGACTCCTTTGAATCCAGATGTTTACATCTCAGATTGTTTTGATATGTCACACACACACATAATAACTATATGTGAAGTGAATACACCTTTGTTAATATCATTTTTATGAATATGTTTGTTAATCCAATTGACACTGTCTCAAAACCACTGTTTAGCCACTATACCTACTGGAGTTATTGTTTATAGTCTGCAAATAGTTTGCTACAGAAATATATATATGATTATATATACTATTTCCTACAATATTGTAAATGTGTAAATGTAATTTGGTTTGCATTGTATTTATTTTTCACAGGTCAATAAAATTTTTAATGAGATCTAAATATATCAACGCGTGTAAATACAGTACATCTATACTATTCAAGTTTCTGGTATATACCACCTTCTAGAAGATCAATGGATGAATGACCTTAAACTACACAATAGATGTATCCTTGGTGATGGCCCTGTAAACATGGGAGTGCCCAAGTGGTGAGACTGAACTTCCCCTGGGGTTCTTTTCAGTCACATATTCTTAAGGCGCCATTATTAGAAGAATAACTATCTAGGCTTATTATAATTAATGGTTGACGCACCCAACTGACACGTTCCGTCTTCAGGGTTTGAGGTTGTTTCTGTTACTGATTTTAATTTGTATGAACTGCATTGTTACTAATGACCGTGACCATTCCGCATAATGGCTGATTCACAACTACAGATATCCTATTTGATTGTGCTGACAATACCTGGTGAACCTAGACAAAAGAGGATGCGCCAGGAAATTTCCCATCATGCTGTGTTCCCCTTCGCTCATTTTGATTGCTCACTCACCTTTGTGGAAAAGAGGGTATGAAGTAGGCAGGAGAAATTTAAGTGATGGAATGGCTTCTGTGATCTTTTCACACTAACCGTTCTCTACAGCAAAGGTCTTCTGCACTGTGGGAATTGACATCAAAACAGGGAGAAAGATCGCCCTCTACTGATCAGCATGCACTCTAAAATCACTGCCTCTTAAAGCCATGGGTGTCACAGTTGCAACGTGGCCATGTATGTAACAGAAGAAAACAGATCTTAGATCTTTAGGTTTAAAGAAAAGTTTAAACTTTTGTAGCAGGCTAATACAGACATTATTTAAATACAGTAACTTACTTTACAATCTGATGATGTCATAATTTAGCATCAGTGCAGGTTGAGTAAGAATGAGGTATTGACCATAGAATTGTTTTTAACAGGTGATATCTTATAATTTATATCTATCCAATTCTGAGCCACAAAAAAATGAATAAAGAACTGATATGGACTAATAAAAACATTTTTATCAATAGACAAAATGAATGTAATTATCGGAAGAACTGTACATGGGTCACATTGTGCAGAAATTCAGTGGATGGACAAAGAAACCTAAAAAAATAATAAAATCTTCTAAATAAATATGTGCCAGTAATTTATGAGCGCTCTTTGAAATGCAGGACTAATTTAATGTAGTATGAAATCTCACATAAATATGTAAGGGCTGCTTTATACTTGGGCTAACAATACGTTTGAAGAACATTACTGACATACCTGTAGAAACATTAATGACGCAGAACACTGGAAAGCCACAATATCCACTGTCATTTGTCCAATTCTAAGAAATGCTTACAATTCTACAGCTCATCGTGTTTGTAGCTAAACTCCCTAAACGATATGAATCCATCTTCATCCTCATCTTCCTTGTTAAATATGTCCTCCACCATCGCCTCATGATGTGTGTCGTTGACAGGGTAGCCATGTCGCTCAAACTCTTTCTTGAGGTACTCCTTCACCCGTCACAGTGAGAAGACAGTAAGACTGATATAAATGAACACAAGACCTGGGTGCAAATGATGACTTGACTGAGATTTGCCAGTTGTAACAGTCTTCAAGACGCTGGCTTAACAGTTTTGCTTCCCTGCCCGTCCCTTACTGGGTTTGAAGAATGTATCCTTGGCCTTGCAAACACACTAGCCATTTTAAAACTTGGGAATGAGGTTAGCCGTATACATTCTGGATCAATAGTCTACGGATCCCTGCCTTTTGTAGGCCCCTTGGATGCCTACCTCTAGTTTTGAAAGCTTCCAGTCATCATTGAGATCCATCTCCTGGAACAACTCGTGGGACCTGAGACCGAATCTCATTGATTTCAATGTCAAAGATCAGTGTACTTTCAGGGGGGGATTTTCCCTGCAAACCACGCAAACACATTATGGACAATGTGACATGATACAGATCAATGAAAATGATTTGAAGGGTTTCTGTGTTTTAGGAGATCACATATTTAACCCCAAAAATTTCGACCTACACATACAGGCACACAAACACAGTCCTGTAATTGGGCATGGAAATAAAGGTACATGGCATCAGTAATATTTGAGTAGATGTGAAATACTGTACCCTTTCCCTCCTTGCCATATGCCAGAGCTGGGGGGATAGTGAGCTTCCTTCTCACTCCTGAACACATTTTCTTTAGGTCCTTATGTCAACTCCTGAACACATTTCCTTTAGGTCCTTATGCCAACTCCTGAACACATTTCCTTTAGGTCCTTACACCAACTCCTGAACACATTTCCTTTAGGTCCTTATCAAAACCCGGTATCACGTCAGGGGAACCACACTGGCTGCCTGTCTCCGTGGTAACGGCTGCCAAGAGTCACATCACAGATCCGTCATAAAGTTCTCGACGCCACTTAGGGACAGTTCACACACAAATAAAGTTTCTTCAAAGTTTAATGTTCTGTACCATCTTGACTGAAAAAAAAATACTTCTAACATTCACCATTTCATGGATTGTATTTGTATTAACTAGTTAACATTATACTATAATACTTTTTCAGTGTACTATTAATTTACTCACCGGTTGTAAAAACAATCTAAGAATCAACGTTCACTAACATGCAGGTGTTTGTAAGCGTGATTAGTGGATTGCTGGTTGGTCACTTAGGAGAGTTTTATTTATGTTAACCTTTGGTTCAGGGAATTTAGCGTAATTCACATAAAAAAAGAAACACGTAAAAAATGACCAAGAATATTGGAGTAATATTTCAGACATTAATTAGTTGGAGAGATCAGAATGATAGGCCCGGAAGAATCAAACTACAGTCCAAAAATATGTATGTCTGGGCCTTACTAACCGGTGTCGCAACGATCATTAAGAAAAGCATAGAAACGTCAACGGAGTGTTGATCAATTGCTATGTGGCAGGCAGTTTGTAACTTCATTTGCAAAAAAAGTAGGTGATTCGATCAATCTGACTCGGGCGCCCGGGCAAAAGTTCTAGTTTTGGAACAGGACTGCTTCTGAGCATGACCCAGGTGTCCTGATCAAAACCCACGGCAAATGTGGCTCAAAAAATATACATGATGAAAGCACATGGGATTGAATGGGATTAGGTTTTGCCAACATAACCTAGCTGCACTTTAGTTGTGATTTTGTCAAACAAATTAAGGATTGGCCCTGTTTTGTCTTGTTTGACTAAACTGTAAAGGACCTACCGGTCAACAACAATGTGTCAAATAGACATTCTGTTTCACAAAACGTTTGCAATTTCAGCGTTTTGGGGGCAAATTCAACGCTTCAAATTCAACGCTCCAAATTCAGCGCTCCAAATTCAACGCTCGTTCACCACACGGGACACAAACCGGTGCCTCACCAACTACACGTAATCGAATCCGCACAATGTTTCCCTTCTTCAGTTATGTGTGACCACCCACTTTTCGCGATTGGTCAGACGTTTTTGGAAGCCGAACCCAATTTCTAAATACTTTCTGTTCATTGGAAGACAGAAATATTTTCTCTCATGCTCTCACTCCCACAATTCATATAACACAATCAGTTTGATGTAATGTTACTGGGCGGGATCTCACGCGATCACATTAAGTCTCATTCACGTACGATATACGTACTTTTCTGTCGTAATCCAAATGGTAAAACTCCATGAGCTCGGAAAGTCCTACTTGAGAATGACCAAGCTGAATGGATTGTCCATTATCAGCCGTGGTCCGCGTCTTGTTCTAGGAAACAAGTAATGAACCACAGAAACCGATGAAGAATGGAAGGAATCCTATATAAGTGGACGAATTACATAAGTGGTATGTAGTAACATTAATCTGCCAGCTATGAAATAGCTAGGTTTGCTTTGTCCGGGGTTTCTGGGTGTCAGCTTTGAATCAGAAATGTACTCTTAGCTCTCTAGCTAGTTTGTTAGCCAAGCTAGTTAGCTACGAGCTGGCCAGCTAATCGCCCAGAAAAACATCAGCTGTCGTTGCTTGTCAGTCTGGCTAATTGTCATTGGCGCTGATGCACTAGGTCATGCCCTGTTTTGTCTAGAAAGCTAATACAGTAGCTGTACAATGAATGGTGAATGTTGTTTGTTTCTACAACAGTATAGGTTCATATTCACTTATGTTTCTTTCCAGGTTGGCAACCCCGCTGGTTTGTGCTGGAAGGAGGGACTTTGTCCTACTATGACTCCCAAGAAGATGCCTGGAAAGGGTGCAAGGGCAGCATCAAAATCTCAGTGTGTGAAATACAGGGTGTGTAACTAACATGTTGTCTTTTTTGGTTAATTACATTGCGGTCAGGATTTATGACAGTGACATGCTACTTGTTTTCCTCTGTAGGGATGCAAGTGATTAACTCTTCAAAAGGAGCCTGCCTAAGACTGATTTATGTATTTTTATTTTTTTACTCTTACTAAAATCAGTACTTAACAGACCTTCCATTTGAAAAGCTCATTCCCACTTCCTGGTCATTCATTATGTGCCTGCATACATGACCCAAAATGGTTTATACACAATACATTATCAGTAGGTGCAATATAACACGATCACACTGTGTAAGCTAATGAAATTGATCCTAGATGCCTGAGTGATTTTTCTAGGGCTAACCCTTTCTGTGATATTCTCTCCATCTCCCCCACCTACCAGTTCACTCATCTGACTTCACAAGAGTTGATTTGACCATCCCAGGAGAGCAGTACTTCTACCTCAGAGCTATCAATGCAGCAGAGAGGCAGAAATGGCTGGTCGCTTTAGGATCTGCAAAGGCCTGCCTCACAGATAACCGAACCAAGAGAGAGAAAGGTAAGTTGATAGGTTTGGGTGACAAGCCTGGAAACGCACAACAGCCTGACTAAAACACAAATAAATTTTCCTGTGGTTCCTTTAACTTTGCTTTGGTTTTACATGTTCATGCACCTGGTGTGTGTTATTGAAACGTTGGTCTACACTGATGACCTCTCGAATACTATCCTGCTGACCTCAGGGCATTAATGTATAATAACAGAGCAAACAAGTGACTTTCTCTTGAGCTTGGCTGACATGTGAATAGTATGCTTTTGACCAGGGCCTATCAGCCCTATATGCAGATAAAGTAAATACAAAAATATATCCAGCATTACATGCATCCAGTATTACAAGTTCAACATGGCAAAGCCTCCAGCACAGAAGCACAGAAAATGTCTGAAGTGTCGGTTTTGGCGATGCTCCTTAGACAGGCAGCTGTAGAGGAAGTAGTAGGTAGTCAATACAAACAGCAGCTGTTCAGGTCACTGCCGGAGACACACACGGTGTATCGCAGAATGTAATCATCTCAGTGTGACCGGAGCCCTTGTACCTCGAGCCTGGCGCCAGTCACTATCAACAGGGTTTATTCCAAAACAATCAGCATTCAGTCAGTGATGGAACTTGACCGGGAACCATCAAGCAGAAAGAGGAAATATGTAAACCCACTAATTGTGGTCTCTCTCTATCTCTATCTCTCTATCTGTCTCAGAGCACCAGGAGAACACAGAGGCTCTGAAAACCAAGATGTCAGAGTTAAGGCTTTACTGTGACCTTCTCCTCCAGCAAGTCAACAAGATCCAGGACAGTGACGAGCCAGGAGAGACTGAGATGGTAAGGTCTGGCTCTGGAGGGTCTTTCCGTGGGCGGTCTGCTCCCTGCAACTGTTTCTCACTGAGTTCAGTCTGTAGCCTGTGACATTGAGATTTGTTGCTGTGTACATTGAACGCAAATATAAACCCAGCATGCATCAATATGAAATGTTTCAAGGAGTTACTGTTCATATCAGGAAATCAGTCAATGCTCACTAACATGGATGGAAATAAATTTATTTTAAACATTTGAGAGAAATAAGCTTATTGTGTTTATGGAACATTTCTGAGATGTTTCACTTCATGAAACATGGGACCAACACTTAATTTTCTGTTCATATTTTTGTTCAGCAAACATTACTACGTAGATGACTGTGCCTTTTACAGCATATGGCTTAAGTGAATGGCATAAGCAGTCTGTGTAATGGCTGATTATGTCGACTGTTTGTGTGTCTCTTCCAGGCTGGTGAGAACCCTGGCACTCTGGTGAAGTCCACGTGCACCACCTTCCTCAAGACATTGGAGGAGTGCATGCTGATAGCCAACCGCACCTTCAGCTCAGACCACGTCACCAAAACCCCACCCGGGTCCCCTCCAGTGGCTGCCATCAAACCCCAGAAGGTACTGCAGTAGGTGTGGAGACAGCTGTGTTAAGGTCTAATGCCGAGGTGGTGGTGTAGCCTTGTGCTCAGGGCATCTGACCCGTAAACGAAAAGGTCCTAGATCAGTCTTAGAGCTGGCAAACTTAATGTCATTCTGTCCCTGAACAGGCATGTTACCTCTGATTGCTCCCAGGTTGTTGCTGAAAATTAGAATGTGTTCTTAGTCATATTCACCTGGTAAAATCAGTGTAAGAAAATGACAAAAATGTCTAAAATTCTATATGTGATGGGCATAGGGCAAGTTTCTAGGATTTATTTTGTGACTCCTTGTAAGGTCCATATTGATCTAACGGGCTATTTCCTTGGTCCATAGATCAAACCTGTCAATCAATCAAATCAGTGTCTTGGGGAAAGGTAGGTAGCTCTCTTTCAGGAGTTTGGTTTGATCATATCATGTTGCCCTGTCGTAGGCCACACCCCTTGACCCACATGTACTATGTGATATACTGTTCCTTCGCTTTGTACGTCTGCTTGAGTAAAAACATCCTTTTAGATGTGTTCAGGAGAACTGTCAACAGAATGAGGCGTCTCTGTATTGTCTTCCAGACAGAGGGAGTTGAAAGAGATCTCCGGAGGAGCTGTACCACATGACAACCAGAGCGTGGGCTGCGAAGCAGAGGGACCAGATGAACTGGACGGACCAGACACATTTTCTGAGAGAACCACCCAAACACCCCCATCAGGTCATTTAAAAACACACAAACCTTTTTACTAGACTTGTGGGGACCCAAAAAATGATTCCCATTCAGAACCCTATTTTGTGTGACCTAAGGTAGTCCAGTGTTAAATCCTGCTGTTCTGTACAGAGAGACGAGCTGAGGGTGATGTAGTAGTGCTTTTTAGCGGGACAAGGATGGATGTCTAGCAGTTTCATTACATTTACCTTAATGTTGATTCCATTACCGGAACCTCTCTTCCAGGACAACGTGCAAAGCCGGATGTTTCAACTGGGACATGATAAACGTGGAGCTCAGAAAGGGCTTCTGTCTCTTGTGTACTTTTGTAGATGTTTTAGAGGTCCTTGAAATGTCATCGACAAATCGTCTGCTTCCATTTCTGCGGGAGTGGTCATCATCACATGCTAGATGCTATGGTTCATACAAGTCTGGAACATAAGATGTTAACGTCACAAACCACATGTGTGTCTCCTCTGTGTGAAACAGAGAACCACCCCATCATCCAGGACCAGCAAGCCCTAAAGGAGTCTGCAGTGGAGGAGGCCGTTCCCAGAGGAGCCCACACAACCCCCGACCTTGAACACACTGACCAACCAGCACAGGAGGAGGAAGAGGAAGAAGAATTCAAAGAGGTGGAGCAGGATGTGATCAATGTCCAGGAGAACCAAGAAGTGATCCAGGACCAAAAGGTAACTGTCACTGATCAAGAGGAGGAGGAGCCTGTCCTTCAAGAGGAAGAAGGGAGAGAAGAGGACGAGAAGGAGGTGGAGCCAGTGGACACATTCTTCAGCACAATGAGTCACAGGTATGAGGACACACCGCAGGAGGGGCACATTCTGTAGGGTCCCCTAACACTGACCTAGAATCAGTTTAGCATTTCTAGTCTAATAGTTCAAGTTTGGATCAGAGGAGGGGCCACTGATCCTAGGAGCTACACCAGCAGTTCTTAGTAATCATTCACAGAAGGGGCTACACCAGCAGTTCTTAGTAATCATTCACAGAAGGAGCTACACCAGCAGTTCTTAGTAATCATTCACAGAAGGAGCTCCGACACCAGCAGTTCTTAGTAATCATTCACAGAAGGAGCTCCGACACCAGCAGTTCTCAGTAATCATTCACAGAAGGAGCTCCGACACCAGCAGTTCTCAGTAATCATTCACAGAAGGAGCTCCGAAACCAGCAGTTCTCAGTAATCATTCACAGAAGGAGCTCCGACAAATACGTGAATCAACGAATGCCTCCTATATACAGGGTTTCATCTAGGTTTGATAGTAGCATTGACATGTCACATTAAGGTATTTATTATTGGAAACAACGTATTTCGTGTGTTCAGATTATGCTGTGAATTGTGCTACTCCGATATGTACTGTCTAGGTCCAATGCAATGGTCCAGTGCTAATGCTTTGGTTTGGAAAGGGCATTTTTCCATTGATATTAAGAAAAGAAAAGGGTTCACAACTAGCCAGGTATCAGACCTTTTTGTACTCAAGCCCATTTAATCGCTGTCAGTATGTGACAAGGAGTTGCTAGTGTTTGTGCGTATTGGCACAAACACTCGCACTATGGTATAGTTAAAATAGGGTCATATTGCACCAGAAGACATTGTACAACCCCGTTTCCAAAAAAGCTGGGACGCTGCGTAAACTGCAAATAAAAACAGAATGCAAAGATTTGCAAATCATTTATCCCTATATTTAATAGAAAATAGTATAAAGACAACATATTAAATGTTGAAACTGAGAAAAGTCATTGTTTTTGGAAAAATACATGCCTATTTTTAATTTGATGCCAGCAAAAGTTAGGACAGGGGCATGTTTTACCACTGTGTTGCATCACCTCTTCTTTTAACAATACTCTGTAAGGAACTGAGAAGACCAAATGCTGTAGTTTTGAAAGTGAAATGTTTTCCCATTCTTGCTTGATACAGGATTTCAGCTGCTCAACAGTTCGGGGTCTCCTTTGTTGTATTTTTTGTTTCATAATGCACCAAATGTTATGGGTGACAGGCAGGCTTAGAATTTGGTCATTTTAGGGGCAAGGTCATTTGGCCTTCTGTGTCACAAAAATGTTTTTGGCACAAAGGCCACATACCAGGGCACAAAGGCCATTGAGTGAAATAGGAGGATTTGGAACTTACAAATAAACAAGTTGAATTGCGGATGAGAAAAAAACACATTATTACCTTTTTTAATATCATACTTTGAATAATAACCTATTATATTAACTGATATGGTCTTTCTGCATAAAAAGTTAAATTACTGTATCATGTTTTAATCCTGGAAGTTACATCTACTCCTCCCTCAAAATGTTTATAGAATTTGGAATTTGTTTCATTTCATGCATTCGCATAATGACAACAAACAGGCAACAGTATTGACAGTTACTTCTCGGAGATGTCAAAAAGCGTTCAGGTGCATTCTCCCACTCGGAGGTCGGAACTTTCCCAGTTGCTCAACAACGCATTTTCCAGAACAGAGGTTTGATTCAGTTAAGCACTAAATAAGTCAGCTGTCTATCGATTGATAACTAGCTAGCTTTCTTACCTGCGTGTAGTCCATTATTGTGATTGTTTTCAGTTGCGAACTACAAACAAACTTACAAACAAAAAACCGACTGCTGAATGCAAGATTTTGACATTAGCAGAGGCACAAAGTCCATGGTGGCCGTAGGGCGTACAATGATTTTCGGGGCTTCACAGCCAGAGTGAAGGGCAATGACGGCCATGGCCGTCGTGAAATTTCTGCGCTGGTGACAGGTCTGGACTGCAGGCAGGCCAGTTTAGCACCCGGACTCTTACTCCAGAGCCATGCTGTTGTTAATACGTGCAGAATGTGATTTGGTATTCTCTCGCTGAAATAAGCAAGGCCTTCCCTGAAAAAGGTGCCGTCAGGATGGCAGCATATGTTGCTCCAAAACCTGTATATATTGTTTAGCACTAATGGTGCTTTCACAGATGTGCAAGTCACCCATTCCATGTGCACAAATGCACCCCCATACCATCACGGATGCTGGCTTTTGAACTGTGTGCTGATGAGAGGCTGGATGGTCCCATTCCTCTTTAGTCCGGAAGACACCATGATTCCCAAAAATAATTTCAAATTTTGATTATTCAGACCACAGGACAGTTTCCACTTTGCCACAATCCGTACAGGTACAGATTTAACTTGCATTTGTGGATGCAGGTGACATACTGTGTTCATAGACAATGGTTTCTGGAAGTGTTCTTGAGCCCATGCAATGATTTTCACTACAGAATCGTGTCTGTTTTTAATGCAGTGCCGCCTGAAGATCACGGCCATCCAAAAGTGGTTTTCGGCCTTCTCCCTTGCATACAGAGATTTCTCTGGATTCTCTGTATCTTTTATTGATGTTATGTACCATAGATGATGAGATCCAGGGCTTGACATTGCCTCCCGCCCACCCGCCAAATGCGGGTAGAATTCGGCTGTGGGGTGTAACGCAGTCACTCCTACTAGCCAATTTTTGCGGGTGGTATTCTATATCTATACACAGGGTTTTTCCTGCATTCAAAGCTCAAAGGCGACAGCCTTCCCAAAATCTCGCACCGCCTCTGTGTGTTGGCATGGTAAAACATGATTTTGCGCTCATATATAAAATACCAGCGGAACACTGCAGCTAAAATGACGGTAGGAGGAAACTTTTTCCATATTTAGTGTTGCCAGGTGGGGTGTGGTTCCGACTCAATTGGGCAATTTTTAATGGGCTTGGGCGGGTCGATTTTTTTCTGGAGTCTGTGGCAGAATACAGTTTACGGTCAATTAAATCTGGCAATCTTGCATACAGAACCACACGGGTCCAGACATCGCGGAGAGGAGTAAAGTCGGGAAAACAAGTGGATCCTAGTTTTCTTTTACACCCAAGCATGTCAAAATATTCCATTTTAACTTAATAACCTCAAACTACATCTAATCCGCATACATTTTTTTTAGAACTTTTCAGGTGACTTCTAGTAGCCTAGAATTACAGATTTGTTTTTAATGAGAGATCGCGAGACAAATGGAGATGACTGGTGAAACGGCCATCAGATTAGGGTATGTACTATCACCAAAAACATTAGGCTATATATGCAATATATAGAGTAAAAAAATATTTAATGAACATATTTAAGTCACTAACAATATAAATAAATGAATGTGAAGACGCTGGATCAGCGACAGCAGCAGAGCCTAGTACAGCTGAAGGAAATCGAGGGAGATTAACGATGTGGCGTCAAGGCAAGAATGGGGAAAAATAATTAAAAATAATAACAAAAATAGACAACAATAATATTGCCTGCGATTAATTATAAAGCTGATGAGTGATTTCATATTTCTTTTTAAATAACATGTTAATAGTTCTAGGTTATGTTAAGAATAAATATATTGCTTGCATATTTTTGTTGATATTAGGGAGGACATTGTAGTGTGCACTAGCTGCTCAAGTGGACATGGACAACAGGGCAGATTTAACACTATAATAGTTGTCTTTTTCAAGTGTGTAGCCACATTATATAAAGTATTTCACAGAGGGGTGTCTGGTAGAGTGGGGTACCACCTTCGCCTAGTTTTGAGACAGGAAAACCCCTGTATGTATGTATGTACACACACACACACGTTCGTGTGTGTGTGTGTGTGTGTGTGTGTGTGTGTGTGTGTGTGTGTGTGTGTGTGTGTGTGTGTGTGTGTGTGTGTGTGTGTATGCATGCATGCATGCGTGTGTGTGTGTGTGTGTGTATGCATGCATGCATGCATGTGTGTGTGTGTATGCATGCATGCATGCATGTGTGTGTGTGTGTGTATGCATGCATGCATGCATGCATGCATGTATATATGCATATGCACATGTATTTTACAATTGTAATCTCATTGCAATGACAGTGACACTAGGAGCTACGTCCCTACAACTCCCATGAGCAATACCTGCATGCAGTGTTTGCAGTGAAGAAGACAGGCTAAGATGTAGTACACCATAGTAAAATGTAATCAAATAAAACGTCATTTCCCAACAACAAAATGGTGGCTAGTGAAAATGCTGAGTGGCTAGTAACTTTGGAAAACCACTAGCCACTGTGGCTGGTGAGCAAATAAGTTAATGTCATGCACTGATGAGATCCCCAAACTCTTTGCAATTCTGTGTTGAGAAAAGTTATTCTTGAATTGTGGCACTATTTGCCCGTGCAGTCTTTCTCAGAGGGGTGAACCCCTCCCCATCCTCACTTCTGACAGAGCCATCCTCTCTGGAATGATCGTTTAATACCTAATCATGTTACTGATCTGTTTCCAATTAACCTAATTAGTTGTGTGATACCCCAGGTTTCGTTTTTTAGCACTACACAACTTTTCTAGTCTTGTTGCCTCTGTCCCAACTATTTTGAAACATGTTGCTGGCATAAAATTCAAAGTGGGCATATATTACTCAAGAAACAATAAATGTCTCAGTTCCAACATCAGATATGTTGTCTTTGTACTATTTTCTATTGAATATAGGGTTTTAATGATTCGCACATCCTGTTTTGTTTTTTTACATTTTATGCAGCATCCCAACTTTTTTGGAAACAAGGTTGTATGATGGTCATATGTGATTACTTTGAATGTTTTGGTTTGTTTGTTTATTTTTGATCACATGTCTGTTACAGAGGTACCCTTAACTGATGTGGGATTTTGTAAAATGTTTTCTGATTTAAATTGGAAATCCCTTTTGAAGTGTTACTTAGAATGAAATTATGATGTGTTTGATGGTAACCAGGATGTTGATTTATTATGCTACAGTATCAGAATGACACAGACAGTCATCTAAGCAGTGTTATAGTGTGCAATAGGTGTTTTACACACAGGAGCCCTTCTAACCGCACCACAGAGACTGGCTACCAACCATGTTTCTCATGGTCTAAAACAGTGTATCAAAGTGAAACAGACACTCAAAACAAGTGTCTTGACCTTGTGTGGATTTTCTGTTTTTTTGGTTTTGGTTGTACATGTTTATTTTCTGTTTTTTTGACGATTGATTAAATCAAATAAAAGTTGTCAATGCTGGACCCCCTCACTAACATCTACCCTTGTTTGAATCTGACTTTCTTTTAGATTTAGTGATATAAGGCTGGACGTCGACAGTGGCATTCCAACCCAAGAGTTTTTGGACTCATGCTATGCAATAGTGCCTGTATTAGGTAGGCCGTTCAGTCTCTCACTCACCTGTCAACCTGTTTGTCTCTTTCGGTCTGTCCTTTTAATCATTCCATGTGTCTGGAACCTGTTCATCCTCTTCCACCCGAGGTGGCTACCGTGCTAATTTCTTTTCTTTTCTCAACAACGTTAATACTGTTCTCTAATGACTATCCTATTGGTCATATTCTCTGGTTGAGATGGTATTTTTTACATGTTTTTACTGGTCAAGTCGGATCATGTGAGTATGTTCTTGTAGAGCATTAATAGTGAGGAGCTTTTGTCTAATCCTCATTTTCTAGAAAGGTAATTTATGGTTTAGGGATTTCTGTTTTAAGGTTAGGTTTAGGGAACATTGGGTGTTCAAAGTAAATCCATTCTTACTCCCCGAATGGTCCCTACTGTTAAGGCCCTCGAAGGCGTGTGTGTGGAAGTCTGAAAGTGTGGTCTGTCTTGAAGACATCTCCATGGTTGATTTGATATGACTTGAATGTGTAACGGTGATACAGGTATGTATTCTTACACATCACTTGATCATCCATACTTCCCCACTATTTCTTCCATGTAGGACTGAAGCAATGAGGCACCGAGGAATGTGTGGTTTATTTGCCATAAACGACAATCTCCTGAGGTGCCTTATTGATGTTGTTAACCAGTTACCAGCACAAGAAGTCCTTTATACAGTCTCATACAGACATGATGCCTAATTGCTGTTAAAAACCAGTGCAATTACAACTGTAAAAATAAACACCATCATACTCATGGTGTACGTTCTTATATACCATGGGTTTCTGACAATTAATGTTCATGGTTCACACCACCCAGTTTATAATTGTTAAAAGAAAACCAAGGGGCTGTTTCCAGTACAAATTTACAATGATCCTTGGCGTAAAAGCATTTTAATCAAGATTTTACATTGAGCTCGCTTTTAATTCAGCACTAAGCTTGTTGAGTGTTTGAGAAGTGGCCAATAAAAGAAACTATTGATCTGAATATTCAGCCGTGATGTGACCTTGGACTCTCTCTCCTCAGACAAACTGGGACCCACAGTATTTGCTCCAGTTAAAATGGATTTTACAGGCAACATCAAGGTGAGAGGAAGGACTACTCTAGTTGTCATTATATTTTTCTTCTTACATTACAGGGAAAAATAAATAATTTGCTTAAGTATTCTTGGTTACAGAATTCTGGGTACTGTTGTGTTATCAAAGCTTCTCTAGCTTTTGCCAATATCAACAGTTCTTTATAGTGGGATGTTAAGAACAATAAATTGCCAAAACAACAACCCCCCCACCCCAAATCAGATTGAGATGGTTCTCGCAAAGACATGAAAGCAGTTTAACTAAGATTTCGTGACATCCCCAAATGGCAACCTATAGGAGCCATGACACATGGAAAACAACTCTGAAGTCTACAACCTCAGTCTTTAGTACTTTCAAGACACCTGGGAACTTGGTGGAAAATGAGCTGATAAAAGTAACTGCGTGAGTTTCCAACCTAGAGCTCAGAAGTTTCTACCTAAAGATGGCTGATCATGATGTTGATGACGACGAGGCTTTTTGTCTCCCTGACTGTAGAAGATCCACCAGAAGCTGTCGTCAGACCCTGGCAGCTTCCCCACCCTGCAGACCATCGTACTCCACGAGGTGCAGACTGACGTGGCTCGGGTCCGCAACTCGGCCACGGAAGCCCTGCTGTGGCTCAAACGAGGCCTTAGGTTCCTCAAGGAGTTCCTGTC
>JACXGI010007415.1:26932-37673 GCA_016801175.1 Esox masquinongy
ACACTACACCCGACGAAGTTGCCATCAGCAGTCAGTGCTAGAAGGAAGATGATGATGATATTTTGCAAGCATGAGTTCATCCGTTTCCTTATTTTCCACACCCACACGGTAAGGTGGTAATCTGGCCCTTCGTCCTTCTCTCGTCCAGATAAGGCTTACGGACGGTCTCTGAGGAGGTATCACGGATGGGTGGTGCGAGGTGTATTTGCTGTGAGTAGTGTTTGACGACAAACCCCCAACTCAATTCAAGGGAAATCTGTTGGTAGTTGGCTGATACATTCTGTCAAACAATGGCTGCCACCTCAGCACCTCACGCGAGCGTGCTGACCGCTCGGCGCGAGACCACTGACCCATTTTGTCCCCGCCCCAACCAGCTGGCCCTGCGAGCGGCACCGTCCTACAGCAGCTTTGTGGCGGCGTTGGTGTCCAGAGAGGGGGACGAGCTGAAGCAGGGCTTCAGCACCGGCATGCACCGGGACCTGGGCGTGTACCTGCCGGCCATGGAGAAGCAGCTGGCCATCCTGGACGCCTTGTACGAGGAGTACAACCTGGAGTCAGACGAGGTGGTCTGATGCGGGACACGGGAGTGGTCTCCCAGAGATGGAGGAGCGGAGAGCCCTCTGCGGGATGCTGCCGCTTTAACCCTGGACCCGTGGGCTCGGTGGGTGCACCCGAAAACGGAGCCCCAGGGAGCGCGGTCACCAGGTTAACCAATCGGATACATCCGGAGGGCCGTGAGTGTGAGCAGGCCAGGTGTGCGATGGGACGTCTGTAAGACTACGTGTTGTTTCAAACACGCCTAACTCTGAAACTATGATGTGGGCGTAGCTCTAAAGAAGAGGGACTATGTTTTGGAGGGAGGTGTTTTTCAGGGATCAATGTCTGTATAGCTCTTAACCAAGAATCTTATTAGCCAGTATACAGAGTTGGACCGGTTTACCTTCATATTATTTTTTTTATTGTGGTTTAGTAATTCCAACTACAAATGGTGAGCCCTATTATGAAAACCCAAACTAATTAGTCTCTTTACAGTGCACATTTCATGATAATGGACTTAACTTTGTTTTAATTTTCCTTTTCCTTTTACAACTTAAATAATGAAGAAATCTACCTGTGGCCCCTAGGCTACTGAAACTGCACAAATATATATATTTTTAATTTAAGGTAGTATAGATGATTATTATTATTTAAACAGATTTGTATGGCCATATTTTGACAGCATATTTTAGCTGTGTGTTTACTGATCGACAGACTGACCAGTTGGACCAAAAGGAAAAGTTCATGGGAGTAGCATTAGCTTGAGCTGTCTAAAACAGGGAAACTGTGGGTACATTTCCAGATGTAACTTTCAGTGTAAACGTAAAAGCGTAAAACCAAATAAAGTTTGCAGAAGAGAAAATGGACCTACACATTTTTTTTATAGCATTTAATCACCAAAATGAAATGTAGACAATCCAAGCTTCCATTCATTTTGTTTGGATAAAGATCACAGCAAGAAAGGCCAAATGTTTGCGCTCTAGAATAGTTTAGGGTAGTCAAATGTTCTTGTCTAGGGAATGAACAGAATTTGTTCCATTGGCATCTCTTCTTAAAGAAAATATTTAAAGTACCCCTTAATCAGTTTTAACTAAAGGTATTGAAATCTTCATTAGTTTTCACTTTTAGAGTTAGACTGGATTCGTCTTTAAATACTTTGTCTGTATATATTTATCTTTTTTTCAACTCAACACTTTCAGTTGTTTTAGGAAGCCCTGGTTTACAACACTGATGATCATAATAGTGGTATTGATCCCTGCTGAGCTCCATACAGTAATAAATCAACATGGATGACCTCCATCCCATACTAATATTCTCTTTCAATCTCTTCCAACCCGAAACATGACAAGCATACTAGTTCACGTCATCTTTTATGTTAATCATTGAAATTTCAGCTTTATGAGGGACATTTGAACATTAGCATCCTTCTTGTAATCTAGAGCATGTTTTTTTTTTTTTTCTTCGCATGTTTGTATGTACGGTAAAGCTGGCGCCAGCTGAAGTTGCACACTCGAGTTGCCTGCACGCTACAGTAGCTGGCCCTCGATTCAAAATGCATTATGATTTTGAATGTTACTAAATGTACTAAGTCATGAGAACGGATTAATTATTGATTAGTCTCTTCCTCTTGTCATTTAATGGCCAAACAGTGTGGGTTGAGAATATTCACCAGTGAGTGTTATTGTAGTCTTAACTTTGACAGGTTCATTCTGGCCATGAAGGCAGTTTAGTTGCTGCATTGAGTCATTAGAACAAAACAGCTGGATGGATTATCCATCATACCGCATGTTCATCAGTATTCCCCCCGTTCTGGGGTTAACCGGGCCAACGGCCAACCGTGACCTACATTAATGGCAACATCTATGTGCATATAGGCAGAATTTCTCCCTGCAAGTACGTTTTTGAGTTCAATACTATAGGCAATTGTCTGTCTTAATTATTGTAATTCTTGAACACATTTTATATGAATGTACATAAACTTGCATTTTTATTTTAACGTATGTAATAAACTTGATGAAATCACACATTTTTTGAAGTTTTGGTTATGTGGATGTAATTGTACACCTTTCACTATGAGGTGAGATGGGGATGTTAAACCCCCTGAGACTGGTTGGCCTATCAAGGAAACCCCATGTGTGTCGTTAATGATAAATGGCTGGAATAAGGCTTGTGCCCCGTTATCACTACGTGCACTATGCCCGTCCACTACATGCCTGCTAAGTCCTCCCTATAGGTCAGGGATTGTTGGGGGCAGACAGCTGGGTTCCTGATTCAAGGGCCTCACCACACCAACCTCAACCCCCTGAGTCACTGTCCACTGGGAACAAGCCTTGTTTATCAACCCCATACAAAGTCTTAAAGATCAACGCCTCTTCCCTCCATGTTGGAAGGTGTGAAACGTGACCATTTCATAAGGGGATATTTTAGGGAGACACAATCTACCACATTGCAGGAGTATATCTATAGAAATAGCAGGTCACATCTGAGATTGAAATGGGCCACATTATTCTGTGTCCAGAGCTTTTCATTCGGATGACAATAGAATCAGTATTCACTCATCCATTCCCACAGACAGACATCCATGCCCGCAAATCACATTGGTCTGTTTAAGGGAAGCAGAAGGCTAAAGAGAAGATTCTGTATGCTCTTACCTGGGGATCTCCACGGGCAAATGAACCTTAATGAACCATAATGAAATTATGGGAGACATGGCAGGGTAATGGAGTTAGAGGAGCGTGCAGCTTCAAACCTGCCCACTACAGTTCTGTCTGGTGTCCCTTGTTCCCTGCCATGGATTCAGACCTGTTATATCAGCCCACATCAGAACGGGAACACATAGTGAGGACGTAAGTGTGTTAGCGTGTTTTGGGGTTGAAATTGCAGTTGCTAATTTTGGGATTTTAGAAAACGTTACACAATAATATAGCTGGTCATCAAGGACACTGGGCCATATTGCTGCCCGGACAATAAAGCCCAGGACACACAAAACACAGGCTGAGTGTGTCCCATGAGGCAATTTAGTCCATATGTACTACTTTGAGCGGAGCCCTCGTATGGAAGAGAGTTATGTTCGGAACGCATGACTCTGCCTCAGAGTCCCAGACACGGTACTCGGTGGGCGGCCTCCTGCTGACAGCTCCTTTACTCTGCCTGATGCATGTCCGGTGCTAGGCAGTGTGGGCTCAAGCTCCCTGAAGCAACATCAATAGCATCTCCATCACCGTCTGTTGGTCTACACGATAGACAAACGCACGCCGACTGACAACGGCCCACTGACTTCGCTGAGGGATGCCGACGACCCCTTGGCTGCCGGGCCCATATATATCTGTCACTCGTTCCTTGGCAGAGTGAACGACAGATTCCCCTTTCTTGTCTTTATTTTGTTCTTAGTACATGACTGCATCAAACATGCCTGGATGATGTCATGAAATGCGTTCCAACATCCTGCGAGGGCATTCGCCAACACCTTGTACGGTGTAACGTTACCACACGCCGCAAGTGCACCTTAATACAACGGGTAAAATTGGCCACATGGTTTACACTCGGTGCAACGGATAATGCAGTTCTACCTGTCATACAAAAATGTAAGTACTATTCAGAGGCGTTATACAGTTGTATTAAAAATAACCATTGATATTTCTTTAAAGCATATATACATTGTCAAGAGTTTATTCTGACTAATGGTTTACATACAGCTTGTAGGCTTCAGTCACAGCCTTCTTTGGCAAATCGGTTGCATTTTGAACTTGAAAGATACAGACTACAAACATGCAGATGTTGCATAAGAACAGTCAGTGAAACGACAAGATTTATACATCCACTTATACATTAGCGACAATATTAATCTAGAATCGCATAACTTCTCACGGTTACAGTCTCCCTCTGTACTGCGACCTATAGCTTATGGAAAGGAACAGCTTATCTTAACACAATCTCATACTACTGACAGTGTACAAGAAATGCAGACTACACCTATTCTGTTAAGTTCACCATTGTGTATGGCAGTATCCTCTGCTGTAGTTATTTAAGCAAGCAGGCTGGATAGGGATAGGAGGTATCAAGAGAAGTACAGCTACAGAAAGAGATAGAAAGATGTGTCTAGAGCTTCCTAACTGATATGTCATAGACCAGGGGTGTCAAACTCGCGGCCTGTGGGCTGGATGTGGCCTGCCAGAGAGGTCCAATATGGCCCACTATTTGAGGGAAACAAACTCGAGATACTTAAAAGGGACATGTAAACACAAACTGTGTGGAAATCATGATGGACCTAAACTAATATATTTTTTGGACTGTCTAGTTTGTTAATAACCATTGAAATAAAAACTAGACAGGGAGAATAAAAAATTAAAGTGATAGTGGACTATTTAAAAAAAGAAATGCTGATTGAAAGATATTTTCAGTTGTGTCCAACTGGAACCAAGTTAAGGCTGAATGCGGCCCCCGTCAAATGAGTTTGACACCCCTGACATAGACCATCATTTCGGTTCACATCCTATCTCTCTGTTGGAATCAACTTCCACCCAAATAGCAGCTAAAAACGGTTCCTGTTTTGCCTGAAAATACAATGAGGAAATGATTTAAGAACATGTAATATTAATAACAGTTTGCCAGCCTTCACATGAATAATATCTTCCCGCAGACAGTGACACACCAAAGTGCTCCCTCATACCTAGGGTGGTTGCACCATGGAGCCATCCACTCATACAGTTAGCACTTCGGTGTCTGAGGCGATAGGTAACAGTCAATCAGTGCGATGCGCTAACATGGTGGTGTCGCCTGTGGTCTACATTGGATATGACTAAGGAGGTCTGTGAGAACCATGTTATCAGAGCTACATTATTTTAGTAGTTCCTGAGTTAAATCATGGAAATGTCAACGTTCAAAGCAAAGCTGGCCTTCTGCCTTATGTAGGAAGTACGGTTCCATTGAAAACGTTGCGTCTTTTCAGTTTCGCCAGGAGGCAAGGGATCCTGACATATCGGCTTGGCTGCTATTCCGACAGGCCATCTTAGCTTTACAGTACTACAATATGCCTTAAACCTCGGATGTTCTAGAGAATCTTCCTTTACACTGTACTAGGAACAAGGCTCTCAGAATCATCCTGACTAAATATGCCCCTCGTGTCCTGAATATTCAAACGATAACATACAATGCTCCATGCGTACAACTGGAGAAGTCTACCTACAATACAGTACACAGCTCTTGGCGGCAATGGTGAGTATTCGTAATTGGTTACATGCCTAGGTCGTGACATCTATTGCCATGGTCACACAGCAATCTCAGCCTCATGCAAATACTATATGACGTCATTCATGTTGCAGTAAAACACCCTTTTTCTGGATGTCCAGACCTGGATCTCTTTTAATTTTTAACAGTGCTACGTTGAGGTAAATATGGCTTCCGGCTCCGCCCACGAGTCTCTCACAGCCCTCCAACTGGCCGTTTTCACTTCCTGGCTGTCTCTCATTCGTCCGCCTTGTATCCAGTGGCTGGTCCTATCAGGTGCAGCATAGTATTAGCGGAGCTTCTTCAGTCCAGTGTTGAGTTTTATTTAAGACAGTGTAATCGCCCTGTGTGTTTCCTGCGACTGGGGGAGGGCTAGTCTCCGCCCCTCCCCCCACCTCCTCGGGAGCTAAAATGTGTCTTAGCAGCAATACAACAGAGTTAGTGTGTGTTTTAGGTTTAGTCCTTTTGTCATGGATCGGTTTGACGCCACTTCCTTCAGAGTATTTTTTTGTGTTCGTTTTTTTTTTTTGCATTACCAACATCCTGTTTAACGCAAAGCAAACAAGACATGAAGAGTCCCACCGATGTGTCCAGGTCCCTCCTCATGTGAAATATTTGCAGTTTGTAGAGTCGATGACACAGTACGGTGAGCATCTGAGACGACCATAAGACCTGGGAATTAAGACAAAGAACCCTCTGAAAACTAATTAAGCCAATGACAGAATGGGTTAATGCTTCGTGGGAAACACGCACATACAATTATCACATTATTCGCTTTTTCTGCATCAGGATTCAGAAAGCAGACAGGAAAATATAAACAGGACTAACCCTGGGAGATACGAGTTGCAGGTCTGATAGCCAAAATCCTTTCCATCACATTCCTCTGTCCTTTCATAACGATAGCCATCTCCACAGTAAGCATGTTTGCACTCTGTCATGAGAAATAAAGGAAGGACAAGAGAGAGAGAGAGATCAAAAGTCATCCAAACCAGAGCTAACAGTGAAGTTGTCATTGACTGCAACCCACAATGCCACATAAGGAGACATTGGCAGAACTTAACTACGCATCTGGTTCACGGTTCACTCTGATCACATGACTTACTGATGCAACCATCAGTGACAATCCTGTTTCCATCATCACATTCCTCGCCGTTGGGAATCTGGACAATCCCGTCACCACAGTAACCTTCCTGTTCCGGGGCGTTCTCCGTAGACTGGAAGGGGGTCAGCTAGAAGAGTGTTTTACAGAGAACAGAAACTGAAAAAATAAGTCAACTTCAATGTAAAAGGCAACCTTCACCAGGCTATAATGTACAGTAAGAGCTCGGGATAATGTACTGCTTGGCTGAGTTACCAGAATTGGCAGCCATCCATTGACATCTTTAAAGTAAAGTCTCCTCTGATCTTTCCGGAAGGCGAGGGCATTGTCTGTGTGAAGACGATCCAGCTCTTCCCCACTGTTCACCACAAATATCTGGGAGACACAATCAATCCCAGTTTGTTAAAAACTTACATTCTCCATCTGGCTTTTTAGTCCACCAGCTTAATGTGACTGGTAAACCACCCTTTTACATTTGAACATCACAGAAATTATCCTACGCCTACATGAACTGAACGACATAGCGAAGGCAAATCCGCGCCAATGTCCATCTTGTTTATCCACCATGATTCACATACAGTATGTTGATTCAATAACATTCACAAGGACGTTGACCATATAGGAAATGATTCCCGATGAAACGTGCTGTGCGCTCACCGCTGGTACTTTGGCGTAGTTGTTCCTGGAGTTATGCTCGTCAACAGAGGACGTTTTGGGGAAGGTACAGCTGCACCTCCCTGGGGGACCTGGGAGCCCCCTTTCACCTTTAGATCCAACCAAGTAGAGTCCTTAAGCCAGAGAAACAAACAGTCCATTCATCAAAAATGTAGTCAGAAAGATAATTCGCCAAATTTGGTACAATAATAAGAAAAATGTATAATTTGTATACTATAATTTGTATTTGTATTTGTATAATACTGTATACAATATAGTATACAGTATTTATAATCTGATACAAAGTTTCATTTGACACCAATTTGTGGTGCCTACGGATGCCTACAGAAACAATGTCAAAGGAGGCTTGGCTGTGCCTATCTACATAGGCCTTCATTAAGCTGTAAAAATGATGTCTGGTTAAACCCCAACAATACACCATGTCAGGTAATGTCACCCCCTGACATTTTCTCAGAGTAACATATTCAAAGACCAGGGCACCCGTGTAGAGATAATGGACGCAGCCATCTATACAGAGGTGCATTAATACCACTTCACCTCTTAAAATCCTGCTGTGTCTTTCCTGGCCTTCTCACCTTTTCGTCAAGATGGTGAAGCTATCGACACAATTTGCACAGAAACCCGAACAAGACACTGGCTTTCACAATTGAATTACTCGGTGACATAATGTTTGGAAATCTGTAAGGAGCTCCCTGGCCCAGTATGAATCAGTTTTAAGGACATGATGTCATGGCTTCAGAACCCCCCCCACCCCACCCCCATCTGTTTCACCTCAGGGGGGGAGATAAGGGTCAGGTTCCCCTGAAGTTAAATAAGATCTCTAGTGTTACTGGCTGCGTACTGCTGTGTCTCCATGTCTGCCCAGTCCTGCTGACGCTGACACGGGAGGTTCTTCACACCCACGCACCCATCCCTTCCCTGAAAACCCCTCACACTGACAGGACACAGGGCCATAATTCAAGTCTATTCCTGGAGATTCTCCTCACTGAGGGATGTTTCACCGAGGTCAGCAGGGCTGTCCTGTGGTACACGTAAACTGGCTGAAGTACTGTAAGTCAAGTCTAATAAAGCTGACAGGTGATTATGACATTATGTCATTCATGAACTTTGGATGGGATCCATAATGCAGTAATAAAAAGATCCACTATGTGTATCATTGCTTGAGTTCAGGCTGGACTCAACTGCTTATTTTTTTGGTTTCATACCATTTTTTCTCCCCAATTTTGTGACATCCAGTTTGAGATTAAGACTGTGCTTCTTTGCAGCAAGTCCCAGCGGACCTGGGAGTCAGTGTTGAGATACGAAGTACATCCAATAGATTCAGGTTTACACTGAAGGAACACATTCTCAGGCCTTCTACCTTGATTGAGCTCATACTTTAGATACCCAAGCCACCAGAAGGAGTTGTAGAGCGTGACATGGCACAGAAAACATATTCAATATCTAAGCCCCTAAACATGAACGGTGCTGACCAATTCCACCCTCCGTGGGAACTCTGGGCTAATCCGTGAACAGGATTTGAACCTGGGTTTCGCAACTTCCTTGCCAATATAAAAACGTAACTTTGCTGTGCAGCATGCTTTTTGGTGCAGGACTAGGCTTAATAATCAGGGTCCAGACAATATTCAGAGCTAATAGCTACATATCGGTAAGTTCTTTCCAAAATGTAATTCATCTACTCAAGATTTTGTCAAGTTTCCCAGATTCTCGAAATCGTTCAGAAAATTCTGAGGTTTTTCTGAATCCCAAGGAAACCACTAATCAGGAATTCTGGAAAATCTGGGAATTCTGAGGAATTTATCAGAACTTTGCACGTGTAGGTAACAAATAACAAGGTCTTACCTGAGGATGGCTGACCTGGTGGACCAGGGTGGCCGGGGGGCCCATGAGGTCCTGCCGGACCCAAAGGACCAACAACCCCGGGATCACCTTTCCCTCCCTGGAGAAGAAGCAAACGGCTTAATTGCCTAGTAAGTTGTACAAAGAGCCCAAAGTAAATGTGATTTATCCCAACCCCTTCAAATGAGACCCTTACAGAGGTTTGAAGCAGGAAGAATAACCAATAACACGTATACATCACACAACGTCAACAAACATATTGTTACCACAAACATACAGTGGATGTACAGTGGATATAAAAAGTCTACACACCCCTGTTAAAATGCCAGATTCTAGTGATGTAAAAGAATGAGACAAAGATAAATCATGTCAGAACTTCTTCCACCTTTAATGTGAACAATTCAATTGAAAAACAAACTGAAATCTTTGAGGGGGACAAATAAAAAATAAAAAACTCACAATAACCTGGTTGCATAAGTGTGCACACCCTTAAACTAACTTTGTTAGTACCTTTTGATTTTATTACAGCACTCAGTCTTTTTGGGTAGGAGTCTATTAGCATGGCACATCTTGACGTGGCAATATTTGCCCACTCTTCTTTGCAAAAGTGCTCCAAATCTGTCAGATTGCGAGGACATCTCCTGTGCACAGCCCTCTTCAGATCACCCCACAGATGTTAAATTGGATTCAGGTCTGGGCTCTGGCTGGGCCATTCCAAAACATTAATCTTCTTCTGTGCTTTTGGTCGTTGTCGTGCTGTCGTGCTGAAAGGTGAACTTCCTCTTCATCTTCAGCTTTCTAACGGACGCCTGAAGGTTTTGTGCCAAAATTGCCTAGTATTTGGGACCGTTCATAATTCCCTCCACCCTGACTAAGGCCCCAGTTCCAGCTGAAGAAAAACAGCCCCAAAGCATGATGCTGCCACCACCATGCTTCACTGTGGGTATGGTGTTCTTTGGGTGATGTGCAGTGTTGTTTTTGCGCCAAACATACCTTTTGGAATTATGGCCAAAAAGTTCAACCTTGGTTTCATCAGACCATAATACATTTTCCCACGTGCTTTTGGGAGACTTGATGTTTGTTTTTGCAAACTTCAGCCAGGCTTGGATGTTTTCTTTGTAAGAAAAGGCTTCCGTCTTGCCACCCTACCCCATAGCCCATTCATCTGAAGAATACGGGAGATTGTTGTCACATGTAGCACACAGCCAGTACTTGCCAGAAATTCCTGCAGTTCCTTTAATGTTGCTGTAGGCCTCTTGGAAGCCTCCCTGACCAGTTTTCTTCTCGTCTTTTCATCAATTTTGGAGGGACGTCCAGTTCTTGGTAATGTCTCTGTTGTGCCATATTTTCTCCACTTGATGATGA